>JAHREE010149564.1:31695-44729 GCA_033628505.1 Tringa tobata | reverse complement strand
CCGGGGCAGGGCGGCCGCTTTCCGCTTCGGGAGCCCGCGGCCCGGCCTGGCGGCCCTTGGAGGCCTGTGGCTTCCTGGGGCGGCCCAGGCCCAGGCGGCCCGGAGCGGCGCGGCCTCCGCCGGCGTCGTGAGGTACGGCCCCAGCCCGGCCGGCGGTCACCGCTCCCCGGGCCTGAGAGGCCCGGCGGGGCCCGGCCGCCTCTTCAGCGAGGGGAGACGGTGGGTTGGGGCGGCCCAGGCCATGGCTCCGTTGCCGCCGGTGCAGGCCGGAGCCCTGTCAGCGGGGAGGTGGGTCCCTCCAAGCCCTTCCCCACCCGGCTCTCGCCCTCGCTCCGAAGAAGCTCTTCGGCGTTTTTTGGTGGCTGCCTGGGGAGCCACCCGCATCGCCAGAGCGGTGACAGGGCAGGTGTCCCCGTGCTCCGCTCCTGAGGTGCTGCCGCCGCCTTCCTTGTACCGAGGGGCCTGGTCACCCTCGCTGTTTGCCATAGAGATGTCGTGGCCGTGCAGGGGGAGGAAGGGAAGAAACGTGTTGGCAACTTGGGCTGGGACTCGCTTCCTTCTCGCCCGCATGTAGTAACAGCTTTCATCCACCCTCCGCCGAGATAATAACGAACATCTTCCCGTGCCGTGTGGGCTCCTCCTCCGTGTGTGTTTGTGTGTGTGTGTGTGTAGGGAATTCACAGCAGCTCCTGTCCCCGAAGGCTGCTGCTTTGGCTTGTTTCTGTCCTTGGTGCAGGCGCTGCTGCTGTCGGTGTTGATAGTGTCCCCGCTTTACGCCTGGTGTGTCCTTGTACAGCTTCGCATCCCGTCTCTCGTGTTCCAGCACGTGAACTTACACAGCCTGAGCAGGGGATGGCTTTGCTTTCCCTTTGTGTGAGCGTTACGAGGCTCATCGAGGGAAGGAGAAGCTCGCTGTGACAGGGAGTAGGGCTGGGTCTCCTCTGTGCAAAGAGGATGGGTCTCTGGGCTTTGGAGCAATGAGAGCTCAAGCCCCTTGGCGTCCAGCCTGGCTCCCGAGATGGTCAGGGACCTCACGGTCAGACTTTGAACTGTTTGATCTGGGCCTCCGAGAAAGCACCACTCTCCAGTCGACTGACTTTCCTTCCTCTGTGTCTCTTAACTCCTTGTTGTTGCTTAGATAATCGGGGTTTGTCCTGTTTGAAAGAGCTTAATGTTTCTTCTGCAAAGGCCAGAAATAAGGATCCAGGCTGTTCTTCAGTTATCTGCTTTCTAGGCATTTTTCAGCAATGAGCTTTACCAACACAGAGTATTTATCTTCTCTTGTCAACTCTCTTTTGAAATATTCTATATCTAGTAGCTCTCTTCCTTTCCACTCTGCCTTGGGTGCTGTACCTTTGTCAGCTGAGGGAGGTGACTGTCTATCCCACTTCTGATTTTTTCATGATGGTCTTAATTGGAGGGAAAAAGTGTCTCAGCTCCCTGAGAAGCATTAACAGTGTTGGAGAGAGAGGCACCTCTAGGGACTGGTGGAAGCCAAATTTGGGAAGTGAGTTCTTGCAAGGCCTGGTTATCCTTCTCTGTGGTTCTTCAACAAAGCATCTAAGCTGTGCAGGTAGACTGTAACCAAGATGATTGATGCTGGAGTGAACATCAGCTGTTTTGCTGAGCAAACCGCAGGGAAAATCATTTGCCGTATATCTGTTTGAGTCATCGAAGTTTTGACTTGTTGTTATTTGTTTCCCAAAGTTGATAGAAAACCAAAGAGCTTTGGTTTTGGTAAAGCAGGTAGAGTTAGTGTCTGTCAAGGACTGGATACTTGCCTTCAGCACATTATTTTGCCTTCAGCACATTTGCAAACTGGTGTCACCAGTCGAGGTCTGCTCCCCAGTGCCGGGCTGCGCCTTGGTGGTTGGTTATGTGGGAGCTTATTAAAGATTGAGCTCATGGTTTTAGCTTGGCTTTTCATTGTACAGCTTAAGAATATAAGAGGGGGAGGCGAGATTTCACCCTCTATGTATGGAGACGGGTTTTTTTGTCTGTGTCAAGATGGTTGTGCTCAGATTTAGTAAACTGGTATTGAAAGTCACTGGTACTGCGGGGGCACATGGGGTGCATCAAGGGACTGTTCCTCCACTTCATACAAGGCAGGCTTTTGTGATGTGGCCTGTTATCTTATAACTGAGTAGATCTAACCACATGCACAGAAGTGGAAGAGAACCCAAACACTCAGACTTAATGCTGGTATTTAACGCGGGTATACTTTGAATACCTTTACCTAAGTTCTTTAATATAGGTGTTTTCTGGAGTGGTGTGTACAAAGCTTTGCCTTTTCTGTCAGGGCTTTCTAGGGAGTGTGTGGAGTGAGAAGGTGTTGCGGGACGCTACGGCAGACCCCATGGAAGGTGTGCCCATGGGGTAGAGATCCAGCCAACCTCGCACCGTTGACAGCCTGAAGCTCCTGGAAAGCCAGGCCGCCTTTCTGAGGATGTGCTTAGCAGAGCTGAAACTCTCAGCTTTTTAACTCTAAATCGACTGTGCGTGGAAAGAAGTTGAACTGTTGTATGGGATGTGTGCTCAATATTGTCTGCAGAGGCTGCTGCTCTACTGTCCCGGATGCTCAGAGGTCGGTTTTTAAAATAGATTGAGGGCTTCTTGAAGGTGAAGTTTTGGAGTGCTGCCCGAGAAATTTGCTGATCTTGCTCAACTTTTGCAGCTCCGAAGAGAGCGTCTTCAAATAAGATTTCTGCTTGGTGCATTTCCAGTTTTATTTATTTTCAGACCCTTTGCTTCTAAAGGGGAGCAAAAGGCTCCTGTGCAAGTTGTGACACTCGTCGTCCCCCTGTCTGAATTGTTTGGATCCCGCTGGCTCATATTTAGCTTATCTGGGGAATAGCACAACAGATGTACTTTTTCAAAGTGCCAGAATGTCTGAAGGTAGATGTTTGAAAAGGAAGCACTTTAGTGGCTTCAAACCTTGTGGGGAGTTTGTTGCTCCCATTATAAAATGGGATGGTGGATAGCTTGATAGTTTCTGTGTAGCATCCTTGTTTCAGTAATTTTATTTAAGCTTTTCAAGGCCCCTTTGTCAGAGAGCTGGATTCATGGCAAGCTTGAAAACTGACAGAATACACCACAAAATATTCCTTGGAGCTTTAAAACCTATCTGAGAACTTCAGGTTTTATTTTGAGATCGTATCTGGTAATGCACTGAATTAAAAAACAAGCAAACAAAAAAAAAGCCTATCGACTAGCTTCCCTTTGAGCTGTCAGAATAAACTTGTAATGTCTCATCCCAAAGGGAAACTTCTGAAAATTAAGAAAGTCAAATGTGGTGCATACTTGAAAACATCTGTGAAAGTCACATTGCTTTCCATCCTGGAAAAAAATCTCCAACCCTGAGCAAGGAAGGGGTGAAAGCAAGCCAGGCTGTTAAGTAAAGGTGGAGACAAAAAGCATGGACTGCTGGGGACTCGTAAAGTTTGGCTTGTATATTCTTAATATATATTCTTAATTCCCCTGCTAAGGTTTGTTAGAGGAAAAGACTGCATTAGTTTGCTGGTACTTTTCTGTGTAAGCAGAATTGTTTTGCTTTAGCTTGCTGTCAAGAAGTCATCTGACAGGATGGGAACGTGTGGCCCACGCTATCCTAAAGGTGCTTGAAACAGTCTGTAGACCAATTCACACGAGGCACAGGATTTAAATCTTTTGGGCTAGGGTTAGGACCAGAGTCCAATTGAAAATTTGATTTAGGAGCCTGTTTTCATCTCTGTTCTGCCATGGTTCCTGCTTAAATAGTCTTGCTGGTGGTGTCTTCCTGCTGCTACTTACTTATTTTCTTTGATGTTTGGAATTGGAATTACAGGTCAGAGAGCCTACAGGAAGCAAAAATGTCTTGCACAACTTAGACGTCTGGAAGGAAGGGGGAGCAGAACCTCGTGGTGACTTTCTGGAGCTATCGTTGATGCAAATCAGTCAAGTTGTTATTTACTGGTGCTCCGGATGCGCTTTGGAAAGCTACGCAGGGAATGATTGGGAGGAAGGCTCAGCTGAGGGCTGCTAGGTCGGCAGCACCAGAGAGAAGCAGCAGGTGACTGTCCTGGGAAACAAAAAGTGAGATGTGCACCATGAAGGGTGGTGGCTTTCACAGAAAACAGGGCTGAGGAGCTTGTGGTGGTTTAGTCCGTTGCCCTGTTTTTAAACTCCTGTTGTGTTACTGCATGATTTATTGCATCTGCTGTGAGAGAGATTTTCAGTAATCACTTTAACAGCTACAGAAGAATCTGGCTTAGTTATGCTTTACATTTTTGTTAAAGAATCGACACCTACAAAATTAGATAGTTCATTTCCAGGGTTCCAAGACCATTTTAAAGTGCCTTATTTTCAAATACAGACCTAACGGAGCGCAGTTTGTGCAACTCTCCTTGGTTTTTTTCCTCCCCATTGCTTGTGTCTTTTGCACGAGAGCTTGGGCTGCTGAGCTGTTTTGTGGTGGTCGTGGAAGAGGAGGTGAAGTCCAGGCACTGACGGGTGCCATGCTGTGAAGGGAGATGGTAAAGTAGACATAAAGTTTGCCTGTCACCTGTGACTGAATACATCTCTGCACAGCTCTGTGTTCCTTGGGTTTTAGCGTGACATGGGTAAAGGCAGTGCTGCTCCTTGGGCTGCAGGCCGGTTTCGGTGCAGGTGATGACTTCTGCTGCATTCATTGCCCTTTGAGGAGGGACTGACTTGTGGAGCGAGGTTCAGTTCCCATCTTAATGTCATCTGTGCTTTTGGTGTCCCACCACTAAATATTACATCCTCTGGAAGAACGATTTTAATCACTTCACCCTCTTGAAAAGAGGACCTTGACATCGTTGCACGATGGTGGGCAGCAGAGTGCAGCTGTCACATGAAAGTCCTAGTTGTTTTCTTGACTGTTTTCTGCTCCAGGGCAGAACCTGGGGCTGACCTAACCTGGAAATCCCTCTGCTTTTCTGCTTGTGGAGCAGCTGGGAATGAGCCAGGGCCGTGCCAGCTCTCTCTGCCTTCCAGGCGTCGGTGGTCGCAGGGGCAGCCATACGGTTTCTTGCCAGCTCGAGCCAGGAGCTCTGGGTGTGTAAGTTGCTGGTCCACAGCAGCTCTGATTCTGTAGTTTTGCACGATTTTGAAAACCCAAGGAAAAGCTCTGAAAAGTATGTAATTTCTTCTTTCTCTTTCTAGCTACTCTTACCTATGACACTCTCAGGTTCGAGTATGAAGACTTCCCTGAGACCAAAGAACCCGTTTGGATCCTCGGCCGGAAATACAGTGTTTTTACAGGTATTTTTCATGCTCGGTCCAACATGCTGTAATTCTCCAGAGGACTTCCTCAGTGTTATGCTTTGCTTCCTGAGCAGCAAAGCGACTGCAGAGTGTGTCTCCTCTTGCAGAGCAGCAGACTGTGGGTGCTGTGCTTCTCTGTGGGCTCTGGGATTATTTTTTTATTGCTTTTTTTTTGTGCAGAAAGTTTCCATTTAGTAGTTATTGGGACTTGTGTCATGGGGCAAGGATGGTTGAGGCAAGGGGATAGCTCAGGGAAAAGGCAGAAAAATGGTTTACTGCTTCATAGTTTGCCTATGGCCGTGACTTCCTTAGGTTGATTGCAGCCGTTTTGGGGGTGAAAAAGAAAGTTTCTTCTGCACAGTGACACTGTTCTGTTCCTCAGCCAGATTTTTGCTTCTGTGAGGAGCAGAATGCTGCTCTTCTTAGGGAGGGTGGGTGAGAGATGGATTTAGCTGTGTTTGGTGCTACCCTCACGTGTGTGCCTTTCGATGCTGAAAAATTTTCAGAGAAAGAAGAAATCCTGTTGGATGTGACCTCTCGCCTCTGGTTCACCTACAGAAAGAACTTCCCTGCTATCGGTATGTACTGTGGATGAGTCTAAGTATATCCTGGGAATGATGATAATCCAGTTATCTCTACCTAATAAAACAGTCCCCACAAGCATGACGTTAACGATAGGATAGACTTCCTGTTTATCTGATAATGAGAATTCCTCATTCCCTTGGATATGAGGGATAACAGTGATATTAAAAAGGGCAGAAGAATGAGTTTGGGAAGCCTACCTAGAAATATCCTTTCTTTGAGCAACATGAGGAGATTTTTCTACTTCATGTTCATTAAGTCCTACATAAGTCTAACGTGAAATATTATTTAATGATCGTCTTGAGCTTGAAGTGAATTAAAGACATGAAAGCTAGTGATATGATACACAAAGGCAGTAATTTCTGTATCTGCTCTGGAATATGTGGGGGGGTTTTCTTTGTGTGAGGAGTTTTTAATTGCCTGAAGTGGCTGTTACACACTGTAGTTATGTGGGGAACGTTTCCCTGTGAACTCGAAGGAGGATGTCTTGGTTCCATAAGATACACTGCATGGTCTCTTCTGTGGTGTGGTTTTGTGTAGTGACTGGAAGGGGTATCAGAAGAGATCTGAGAGCAGGTAAATGGGATTCCAAGCCCCATCCGTGTCCTTGCTGTCCGTGTCATCCCCAGCAGTTGATGGGGAAAATGGCTCCGATGTGGAAAAGAGACTTTGTGGGAGCTGGTCCTTCTGGCTCGTTCTGTTCTTTCCCTACCAGGAAACCTTTTGTCTGACAAGCTGTGAGACATCTTTGACGCCTTTTAATCCCTTTAAATTCATGTTTGTGACCCATAGTTAAACACATGCTAACCCTTCAATTTAACTATGGCTCATAAACCTGATTGGGGTTTCTGTGCGAGTTATTAGAGGGTGGGGGGGGGCAGGAAGAAATCCCATTTTCTGAGTAATTTCCCATTTACAGTATAGATACACTTTGCGTGTCATAGGGTAAACCCTTTTTCAGTCTTTCATTTTTTATTGTTGGCCTCTTCTCATGGTGCTTGCCCACTTAAATACTGTAAGCTCTTCATAGGGTCTTATGGCAGTTTGGTAAAACAGTATCAATTTTGGATATTGTGTATGTTATATATTGCTGGCAAAATTATAGAAGATAGCTGCTGAGCATCCAGAAGTTGATTAAATAGTTCTCTTGGGTGATTTTTCTCCCTGTGCTATTCATGCAAAGTAGTTGCATGTGATTGAAAGAAAAAAGCAGCATTACAAAGGAACTACTTCTGCCAGGGGTGCTAAGGTGCAGCTGAGTGTGTATTTGTGAGACACCTCCCTTGCTCTGCTCACACTAAATATTTTATCTATGAAACTTGCAATAATAGCCAGAGCTTCAGTGGAGGAGCAGCAGTTTCCTTTTGAAGTTCTGTCAGGGAAACGCTTCCAGCCTTGAGGACTTTCCAGATTGAGCTAATATCCAGCTTATTCTCCAATATTATGTAGGATGTGGTTTTTTTTCATTGCTGGGGTGGGGTTTTTCTGGCTGTTGGCTTTTTTGTTTTGGCCTATGTTGTTCACTCTGGAATCTCATCCAGTCATAGCTGCTTATGATGTGGGAATTCCTTGGGACTGATTTGTTTTGTGCGATGAGTTGCCTTCTCAGGATGAGGGTTAGAAGAAGCCACCTGTAACAAGCACCTCTGAGTAGAAATGTGTCTCTGAATTGGGCTGGAAGTCTCCAAGTAGGCTCAAGGGCTCTGGTGCTCCTGAGAAGTTCAGCTCGCTTTCTGGTTGAGTTGTTAGGATTTCCCTTTGAAGTTTTTTTTCCCCTTTCAGTTAGTCTTAGAGGGCTTTTTTTGTTTGTTTTTAAGGGATGCCATTAGCTTACTGATAACTACATTTTTTGTTTCTGAGCCTTGGGTGTGTGAGGTAAGATAGTCCTTATTCCCTGCCTGATTTCTTGGTTGAACCTGCTGGATGTGTGGGCTTGCAGCGCTTTCATTTCTTCTCCCTCTTGGCACCGTTTGACTATTCATTACATATTTATTTTCTCTCTTCGTTTACAGGAGGAACCGGTCCCACATCTGATACTGGCTGGGGCTGTATGTTGCGGTGTGGCCAGATGATCTTTGCTCAGGCCTTGGTCTGCAGGCACTTGGGAAGAGGTAAAACAGCGCACGGCCCGTACGGACATCCAGGGCCACGTGCCTCGCACGAGTGTGGTACTTGTAAGGCCAGCAGATGACTCAGCTGGGGATTGCTGAGGTCTCTGTGCCTTTTTTCTTCAGTCTTCTCAAGTTCAGAGCTGTTGAGAGAAAAGTCTGCTGCAAACCCAGAGGGTTTTTTCCCTGCTGCCTGCAACTCTACGTATAGTTGTCCAAGCCTTAAACCAAAGCAGAGGCCTGTAACCTGCTGGTTAAATCCACTGAGGCCAAACATGTACTAGGTTTTTCTTGAAGGGTTTTTTTAATACAGCTGCAGTTTAAAACAACTTAGTAGATTTATTCTTGTTTATAGTTCTGTTTTGTCACAAAGCCCTCACTGAGAGGAGTCTCCTCTCCCTGAATGCTCCTGTTCTTGTGCTTGACCCATGCTTGGTCTGTAAGCAGCTATGCTGGAGTGGTTTTTTGACGGTTGTTGATGGCCTTTGACTTTGGGAGGGATTATTTTTGTAGTGAGGTTGTTAAAAGAGAAGCTGCTGCCCAAGCACTCGCACACTGTTCAAGGAGTCACACACACACCACCCAAGTCAGGACTGGGGTCCCTTCACAGTGGGTGTCCCTTTCCACTCCTCTCACGCACGCACACCCACACTCTTACTCTTGTGCGCGCTCTCTCCTGCTTCACACTCAGCCCTGGGTTTCCTGCTGCAGAGTCTCAGGCATCAGATTTTATAAAAATAAGTAATTTAATTGAAAGCAAGCAAGCTTTCAGCAGCAAGGTCAGCCTGGGCTGGGTGCCTCCGATACGGGAGGGACCTCGAACAAAGAAATCCCTGGGCAATTGTACCCTTGCCATCTCTACACCTGCCCCTGGCACATTGTTCACGTGTCTGTTAGTCCAATAGTGATTTCTGGTCTGGGGTCTTCTGACATCTCATTGGATTCTGTGTCTGTGCTCAGGCCTGTGGCCTCTGACTGCTCTTGTCTTGTTGATGTGCACTCTCTGCTGTGGGTTGTTGCCTTCTCATCTTCTGGTTTATGCTTCTTGTGCACCTGCGCTCGCTGGCAGAACATGGGGAACTGAAAAGTCCCAGACTTAAGGAAAAGGCTACCCAAACATCAGTGTGTTATCGACATTTTTCTTACGCTAAAAGACTAAACACAGCACTGTACCAGCTGCTGGGAAAATTACTATGAAAATTAACTCTACTGTGACCTAAAGGCTTCAGCAAATCTAGCTACTCATGCTAAGTAAAGCTAAGCAAACAGCATAAATCACACTGTATTATAATCCTAAATAATTTACTCTAATTAAAACTTTTTTTATTTAAGCAAAACAACTAATATCTTTCAACAGAGGTCACCTTTTTTTCCCCAGAATATGTAGCTCACGCCTGTCAATGAGAAATTGTAAAGCTATTTTCCATCTAGGGGCTAGAGTTACAATTTACGTTTTCTGATTTTTTGTTTGTTTAGTTATTTTTCTGTGTGTGATATTCCTTTATCCCAGCTGTGAGAATGCTTACTTTTCTTTTAAAATTAATCCTTTAGTATTGGGAATGCCTCACATGCCTAGTAATAAGATAGCGACACGAAAATGGGGTCAGTTGATTGATGACATGGAAGAGAATTGTAGCTCTTGGTTGCTAATAAATGTTGTGTTACATTTCATATATGCTCTTCTCTCTTAGACTGGAGGTGGATAAAAGGGAAGAAGCAGATGGATAATTACTTCAATGTTCTTAATGCCTTCATTGACAAAAAAGACAGCTACTACTCCATTCACCAGATAGGTAAGAGTCTGGGTGCTGAAGAGTGTGGAGATACTCAGTCTGGGTTTCCCATGAAGGTCAAACATCACTATGTGTTTGTTTTACTATCTTAGCTAAAAAAAAACCCAACCCAACAAGTAATTTGGGTAGTACATGATACTATGCTGCTTGTTTTCTGGCCTGATGTAAAGCAACCACTCTTTATTATGGATTATGACAGACTTTTCTTCTTGTCTTCGTTAAAACCATCAGGTTTGCCTGATGCTTTAGGTTATATTCATCATCATTTTCCATATCCTAGCTAGCTAAGGTGAGGGGAACGTGTGTGGTTCCTGTAGGACCTTGTAATATGAGAATATTGTTGAACAAAGAAATTCTCAGTAGCAAATGGACTAAAGAAGGATCTCACTTTGATATAAACTTCCCTGGCAAATAAAAGAGAAGCAGCCTGTTCTGGTTTTTCCTACAGGGTGTTAAGGAACCTATAGCTTCAGTGAACAGAACTGCAGATTACAGGGGTGGTCCTGGTAATCAAACACTCTTGGGGCAGCCACAGCTTCTCTGTGCGATTGCATTTTGAACTTCTGCATTACTGCCTTTTGGGGAAAGGATTTACAGTCCTTGAGGATATGCTTCTCTCTCCCATCTACACTAAGATTTCACTGAATTTCACTGAATTTTAGAGTTGGAAGGGACCATAGAGATCATCTAGTCCAACTCTCCTGCCAAAGCAGGACCACCCAGAGCATGTCAGATCATGCTACTCAGGACGGCATCCAGGCGGGTCTTGAAAATCTCCAAAGAAGGGGACTCCACGACCTCCCTGGGCAGCCTGTTCCAGGGCTCCGTCACCCTCACTGTGAAAAAGTTCCTCCTCATATTCAAGTGGAACATCTTATGTTCCAACTTGTGCCCATTACCCCTTGTCCTCTCACTGGCAACTACTGAAAAGAGTCTGGTTCCCTCCTCCTTCAGTCCGCCCTTGAGATACTTATAGGTATTAATAAGGTCTCCCCTCAGCCTTCTCTTCTCCAGACTAAAGAGTCCCAGCTCTCTCAGCCTCTCCTCATAAGGGAGATGCTCCAGTCCTCGAATCATCTTTGTGGCCCTACGCTGGACTCTTTCCAGTAGTTCCCTATCCCTCTTGAACTGGGGAGCCCAGAACTGGACACAGTACTCCAGTTGTGGCCTCACCAGCGCAGAGTAGAGGGGGAGAATGACCTCCCTCGACCTGCTGGCCACACTCTTTCCTATGCAGCCCAGGATTCCGTTGGCCCTTTTGGCTACAAGAGCACACTGTTTGCTCATTGTCATTTTATTGTCCACCAGGACCCCCAGATCCTTTTCTTCGGAGCTTGTCGCCAGCAGGTCCATGCCAAGATACCTTGTGAAAGGTTAGATTCTGCTGAGTCAAAAATGTTTCCAAGTAGGATTTCTTCCCTATCAAATACAAAGTCTGATTAGGAAGAGATGCAGCGTAGGTGAAATTATTTGCTAAATTATATTGTTTTTTTTTTCTTGTGATGCAGCCCAGATGGGAGTTGGAGAGGGAAAATCCATAGGTCAGTGGTATGGACCAAACACAGTTGCACAAGTGCTCAAGTAAGTGCTGCATTTTTCCTTTGTATCTTTTGAACCACGCAGTGGGGTCATTTGGTTTGTGATACCTCCTAGTGTACAGGTTTCTGCCCACTGGCTGAAGCACAACTCTTATCTTTCAATGCAGTTAGCAGGCAACCTGCTTGACCTTATCGAACTGCTTGGGCAGGACCTTGAAAGGAGCCCTTCTGTCATTCAGATGCTGGCAGGACATGAGAGAAAACAGGTTTCAAGTGGAGGACAATGCCCAGAAATCTCTCTCCAGGTCCCATAAGTAAGGTGCTTGCCACTAGCACTGAGTACAATACTCTGCAGCAGACCAGAAGCAAGGGTTGGAGGATCCTTGCTGTTGTTTGGATCTGTGCAAGCCTCCGAGTTGCCTCTGCTGACCTGACAACAGCATCATTGTTGTCAAAAAGCTGCCAGCGAGCCATCAAGTCACTAATGCATTAGTATGAAAGCATTAATATTTGCTGCCTGGGTCCCGTGGTGACAGGCAGAGGATCAGAGTGGTGCTGGAGCATGGGCTGCCTTTAATAACTGGGACACCCTGTGTTTTGAGAAACGTTCTCCCTCCTGTCATCATTGTTTCCTCGCTTTGATTAGGTGAGCAAGGAGCAACTTAGAATACTCTAGGATTGCCTAAAAGCAGCTTTCCCAGGTCATATCATATGCTGAATTAGCCCAGGATCTGGTATAGGTGATCAGGAGATACTGTAGGGAAAGTAAAAGTGATATTTTAGGGTTTTTATTTCATTTATTATTATTTACTTTTTGTGCTGTCTCACTTTCTGGTAACCAGAAGCTACAGATTTTTGAGTTGCAGATTGTTATCAGGGCTCTTGTACTTAGTAGCTGCCGACGGACAAATTCCCAGGTGTGGTCCTATTGGCAATCCAGACATAATAACTAGTGGCAACAGAGTCTACAGCTCTGATACTTGTATAAAAACATACTTCACAGCATAATTGATGAAAGCCAGTCTCTCCTAATCCAGTTTCTCCTCTTTAGCACACCACCATCTTTGTCTTGTAGTTGTAACTAATCCTTGCTTACTTTTTTTTTTTTTTTAATTTTCCTATAGAAAACTTGCAACTTTTGATACGTGGAGTTCACTGGCAGTGCATATAGCCATGGACAACACAGTAGTGATGGAAGAAATCCGTAAGTATCACGGGGAGGTAGAATGTGATACATCCTCTGGCAGCACAAAGCCAGAAAAAAAACTGGAGAGCGTCTAGTAGTACAACACAACAAGCATGAAGGAAACGTTTTCTTTTAAAGTTGTGTCCCAGCGTGCTAAAACCAGGTACAAATTGCTATTCTAGGGCAAGGAAGTCCCTTGTTTGACTTTTGCTTCATCTAATAAAGCCTTTGACTTGGCACTCTGGATCTGGAGAGAAGGTCCACTGACCTTCAGACAGTAGGTAGGAGCTGCCTGGGAGGTGGTGTCAAACTCTCGTATGGCCACAGGTAGGAAGCAGTAAAGGCTGCTTCCTCACCCATATAATGGGGTAGGGGTGTCTCTGCTGTTAGGCACAGCAGGAAAACTAGAACAGATCACTGAAGAGGAAAATGAACAAAATTAGAGGGGGTGAGGAGTGGAGAGAAGGGAATCGATGTCTGAGGTAGATCTCTCATCTTTTAAGGAGTCCTCACTGGTTATTTTTTCTTTTTTCCCCCTCCTTTTTGCCCCCTCCTTTTTGCC
>JAHREE010149564.1:0-11699 GCA_033628505.1 Tringa tobata | reverse complement strand
CGGTGCCTCGGTGCGTCATCAGCCGGCGCACGCCGCCGCTGCCGTGCGTCATCGCTGTGCGGCGGGGAGGGTTCCGCTATGAGGAGAAGGGGCGGCGGAATGGCTGGGCCTTTCTGTTACAGGCATCGAGAACCTGCCCTGCGAGCTGCAGCGGAACTTCCAGCTGATGCGGGAGCTGGACCAGCGGACGGAAGGTGTGTGTGCGGGGGGGTGTGGGGAGGGGGGACCTGGGGATGCTCAGGGGCCTGAGGGGAGCTCAGCCCTCAGGGGATTCGGCTGCGGGGGAGGCGTCTCCCCTCTGGACCCCTCTGTGGCGGTCGTTCCCGTCCCGCCAAGGCTCCAGCTGACAGGACCTGAGGGGTTTTTCCAGCAGTTGGTGTGAATTCTGTGTAATGGCTGCACCCGCGCCCCCCACGGCTGGCCTGGCTTCCACCGATCGCCACAGCTGCGAGGTTGTGGGTTGCTGTGTGTCTTGCAAGACCCGTTTTTTGGTGGGTTTTTCTGTCTTTATTTGTTGAGGTTTCTGTTGGCATCTGGCTGTGCGTTAGTGGTTTTAAATTTGGGTTGAAACGGGTTTCAGTTTGAGCCGTTAGAAGGGTAAATGGCTGTGTAGCAAATACAATATTCTGTGTGTGGGAAGAGAGGTTGGAGTTTGTGAACCTGTCGGTTCAGTTTCTGATCTTAACCCTGAGCCCCTCTGAATTAACTGTAAAGCACCCGAGTAATCACACCACAAGTGTTGAAAAGTGTATACCTTTAACTTCACCTTTTGTAGACAAAGTAAATACGTTAAGGAAGAGGGAGAAGTCCGCAAAGTGTTAGGAGGGATCTTTTAAATACTGTAAAGAGGTAGAAAAAAAAAAATGCATGCTTTTGCAGGCAGCTTTCTCACGTGTATATACTTTGCTTTTCAGATAAGAAAGCAGAAATTGACAGTCTTGCAGCAGAATACATTGACTCGGTGAAGAACATGTTACCCGAGGAGCGAGTGGAACACCTGAAGAAAATCCAGAGTGCCTACAGCAAATGTAAAGAGTACAGCGATGATAAAGTCCAGCTGGCCATGCAGACGTACGAGATGGTGAGGATCATAACCAGTGAGACTTAAAAATAGCTATACTCTGGAATGGGGCTGCTGGTGGATGTGGAAGACACTTCCACAGGGTCCGTTTTCCCTGACATATTTATGGTTTTGTTCAAATATCTTACTGCAAAAAAATTAGTGGCCCTCAAACTTATTTTTCTTACTGTTGCCACCTCCCAAAAGGCTCCTTTTGTGTTACCAGGTTTTGTGTCAAGTGGGCTTCTCCTCTAGTGAAGAGTTAAACAAGTTTATCCTGCTTGGAGATAGGTACTACTGATCAAGCTATCTGCTGTGTAATAATATTAGCAAATTTATCCCACTCCCTCCTCCCCAGTAGCTCCCCTGTCACCTGATAGTTTATTTAGGGCTGGTCTTAGTCGAAAGCAACATTTTTCAAGTCATCTTCAGTACTATATTGTGGAGGAATGGCAGAAAATCTGCTCAATTGCCTTGGTTTCCATGTGACAAAGCAGACCTGTCAGCTCTGCCATTCTGGTTGAGTATTGGACACCAAACTTTCATTGATGGGCCTGGTGAGAAAATCTCATTTCTTAAGATGCAGCTCTCTGCTTCTTCCTTCTTCTGCCCCTACTCCAGCATCTCTGTAGCTCTCCCTTGAATAATTCTTATCTCTGTGTATCTTATCCCCTAGATAAAACTTGAATGAGGAGAATCCTTTTGACTCTACCTAGTGTGTTTTGTCCAGCTTCTAGAGATGCTTTGCGTTCTGCTACTTCTGCAGCTGCGGTACCTTTTGTTGCCATCAATTACTGCAGAAAAGGAGGTTATTTCTTACGACTGGAAAGCGTCCCAGCTAACTAATTTGAGGACTAGGTATCGCAGCAACACGCTTTGGGGGTGGTAGCTTAAAATACCTTTGCTGCATCTCTGTCCTTTAAGCCCCATTATTGCAACCGGGGTAGTAGAAGGTACTTACTTAATGTGTATTTACTTGATATTGGAGATAGTCAGCTTAAGCCTGTGTTTATTACTAAATTTCTGGGAATAGTGGAATACCAGAGAAGACCAGTGGGATACCAGAGAAAATAGACTGATCTACTCAATGCGTTTCACCGTCAGTAGTTGAATAACATATTTTGAAAATTAAAGGGAGAAAACAAGTCTTGTTTTGTTCTGCGAGCTCTTCATCTGGGTTGCTTTGACTCTCCTTTATGCCACCTCCCTTTTCCTTCCTTTCTCTTTGTCTGTAGAGGGACCGTGTCCTCTTGCTTCTCCCTGTTTTCTTTCTCTCTCCGCCTTGATTCCCTTTGTGTGTACCGTTTCCCTTTTTGCGCTTTGGTACCCCTTTCATGCCTTGATCTGAACTAGTACACTCCTGTTCGTGACGATAATGGCCGAGTTATTAGACCTTCCTGTTTTCCTTTGGGGATTTTTTTATTTTATTTTATAATTCAGTTGGTGGTTTCCTCTTCTGTGCAGGTGGATAAGCATATCCGCCGACTGGATGCAGACTTGGCGCGGTTTGAAGCAGATCTGAAAGATAAACTGGAAGGCAGCGACTTTGAAAACCCCGGATCTCGAAGCCTGAAAAGTGCGTAAATTTTATACGGTTGACAGCCTTTTCCAGCACTGAGTGTCTCTAACCAGAAAGGCTAAAATACAAAGTAGGCTGTTATTTCTGGAGGAGGAAAAGCAGTACCCCATCGTGTACTTCTCCACTTGTTTTTAATGCTCTTCAGATATTTACCCAGTTCTGGTTGGTGATAAACAAATAAAAATAAAAAAACCCTAGTGCTGCCATCTAACGTACTGTCGCTCCAGATCCCCTTGAGGTGGCCCACGGTTACTGGTTTTAAAGAGGCCACTGGCCAAGGGGGAACTAGCTGTGACAAAACTGAACTGAACTGATCTTCCTGCAGCTCTTGAGTGTAACAGCCTTAGTTTCAGGCTTGATCTGTTACTGAATAAGTTACAACCTCTTCTTGAGGAGAGGAGATTTGCCTGTTTTCCTCCTTTTACCAGAATTTGAAAACTAATCAAGCCAAGAAGAGCAGGAAAAATTAGGAGTTAGGGGAAGCTACGAGTTTCTGTAACGTATACTGGAAATCTCGAAGGGTTACAGTGACATTTGAGCATTTTTAACAGCAGCACAGCTTTCTGCTTTTGAAATAAGGGGTAAGATCAGGCATGTGGAGATAAAAGTTACGTTAGATATTGAGTAATAAATTAACTGGCTGAGTGTTTGAAATATACTGAGATTTAAAAAAAAAAAAAATGAACAGGATTTCTAATCCAATGTGATGCTGTTTCTGTCTTGTGCAACAGTATGGGCTAACGTTGTATTGCAATAATTGAATTGCCAAAACTGAATGCAAGAGTTTGGTGCTCAGTCATACTACTTGCCCTCTGTGTATTTGTGACATAAAAATGTATTTCAGAATCAGCATTCATATTCAATTACATATGAAATAAGCCTTTCGAAACGATACGTGCATCAAAAGAAAAACATCTGGGGATGTTTCTGGTGTTCGAAGAGGTTGAAATGATGGGGTTTTTTTTTCCTTTATAGAGGGACGAAGTCAGAAAGACAAAAGAGGCTCTCGCGGTCGAGGCAGGCGAACGTCTGAAGAAGATACACCAAAGAAAAAGAAACTCAAAGGAGGGTAAGGCAAACCCAGTCACAGCACCAGTGACTTTGGCTTGACCTTTCACAAATTTTCCACAAGCTTGTGTTACCCTATTTATGACTTGTGTCTGGATGGTGAGCAGTGTTAGAGTGTTCTGGTCTTACTCCATTTTATTAGTGTCCTGCTTAGAACAAGTGTCAACTTTGTTAATTAACTCCTTGTTTGGCATGTGGACACTCAGCATGCTTGGAATGCCCGCTGACTGGAAGGACAAGATCAGTGTCTCTGTTGCTGTTGGCAAGCTGGGAGAAAATAGCTCTGGTTTGTGTCATGCAGCTATTTTTAACAGTTGCTTATGGTCTTGGTTGTAAAAAGAAACACTTGCCCATCAGGAAAAAAAAAAAACAACTTGTATTGTTGTTCTAGAAACCTTGAAGAATTATGAGGGTTATTTTGAAAGAATCCTGTCCTAGATAGTCTTGAATGATCTAATTTGGTTTTGTGAATCAAGGTAGAAAATGTGTCCCCTCTCTGTGGTACGATTTATAGTAAAGTGGCTCTGTTAATCCTAATATTTTCATTTGGCTAAATGCAGGGGCAGAAAACTAAAAATAGTTTCCATTGACTGTTACTGACTTGTTAACTTAATACATTCCTGTCAGAGCAAGAGGGTTCACTTACACCTGATAACGAGAAAAGAATGTATTTTAAAACAGATTTGGGGGTGGGGACAGTGTGGAATCAGATTCTTCTGTCCACAAACAGAAGTGAGTGATCTGTGTGTTCATTTTGTTACTGTAGTCATGGCATTTACAAATCATTCTCTCAATCCTTCATAGTCAAGCTCATGTTTTGTATACGATCCAACCTGCCTTACGATTTTAATTAGTATGTGATAATGTAATCTAAAGTAGGATCAATGTGTTTTAGGGAAATTAACTGTTAAAAATTAATTCTCCCAACTGGGATTTAGATCTTGGAAAGACAGTGTTGGCGCAACTGAAAAGTGTTTTGTCCTTGTCTACAGATCTGAGTTTGCTGATACCATCTTGTCAGTGCATCCCTCGGATGTCCTGGACATGCCAGTGGATCCCAACGAACCTACCTACTGCTTGTGTCACCAGGTGTCTTATGGAGAGATGATTGGCTGTGACAACCCAGATGTAAGCACTTGAGATGGTTTATTTTCAGATGTTTGCTGCGTCACAACACTGAGATCCGAGGGAGGGGGTGGGTACTTGCTCAATTAGTTCATACGAAATGGAAGTAACATTTGTGAAGCACCTCTGTGGGTTTTCCTTTCTTGTTTTGCAGTGCCCAATTGAGTGGTTCCACTTTGCTTGTGTGGACCTCACCACCAAACCAAAAGGGAAATGGTAAGTGTGGCAATATCTAGCTTTTTGGTTTTTATCAGGCTACAATATGCCTCAACAAGAACAGACTAAGAAGGTTTTAATAACCTTGTTGTGACCCTTCCTGACAGAGAAGCTTTGCTTTTGTCATCGGAGGGTTTGCATGCTCTGTAGTTTGGAATTGTGTTTCGTGAAGGTAGGAGGCACAAGGGGAAACTTCTTCCTGAAGTCTATTTCCATGGGAGTCTTAGGTTCTGGTGGGAGCAAAGCAAGGACTGGGGCACATGCACAACTGCCGTGATAAACAGCAGTTTCTTGATCTGAGGCTGGTTTTACATCTCAGGTTTGCTGTATTGACACGTAGTTGTGGCTGTGGTTAAAATTGACAAGAGACATGTACTTACTTTTTTCACTTCTGGAAGCAGAGTGCTCTCATCTAATTAATTTGCCCATCAGAAATAGGCTTAAATGAAAGTGAACTGCAATCATTGGAGGGAGAGGAAGGAATGAATTGGAGGAATGTGTCTTTCTCCTTTTGCCAGTAGAGTAATCTTGTGTGGCAAACTTTGGAGAAGTTACTTGGAGTAACTTTTAGGAGAATGAAATAAAGTGAATCACAGCTGTGATGAGCCCTGGAAGCCTTCTAGTGCGCTCCCCACTTGGTACAGTTCTTTCCAGTTTGCCCAGGCTTCCTGGGTGTCATGAAAACTTAAAAGCAATTACTTAAATTGGCTGCTTTTAAACGACCTTCCCACCCACTTGTTCCCAAATAACAAAAAGGGTTCTTGGGCTATGTGTTGTTTACTTCAGGAACTAATGACTGCTTCTTTTTCCCTGTAGGTTTTGTCCTCGTTGTGTTCAGGAAAGAAAGAAAAAGAAGTAAGGAGTAGAGGGAAATGAATCCTCGGAGGCAAGAAGAATTTAATATATTCCTTCATTCATGTTGCAATATTATCTTTGATTTTATTTTATTTTTTTTTATCCTACCCTCCTCCTTTTTCTGGTATGATATTTAATTGTCCAGTGGCCAGTTGTAATTCCTGTGCTTTCATAAGAAAATAACTTTGTGAGGGAGTTCCCAAATCCCTTTGCTACAGGGGTTTTATTTATGTTACACTTGCACAGCACTGAAATCGGTGTCACTATGAAGCGCTAAGGCAGCCAGTAGCCGTGGCCTCTGCTGGTCTGTAGGAGTCTGTGAAAGGCATTGCAGGAGAATGAAATACCTGCATCTTCAGCAGGGTGCATCACCCTCGTGGAAATAGTTTAGGCCTGGAGCTTGGTGTGGCAGAGGAGAAGGAATTTTCTCTGGTAGGCGCTGTTTTTTAAGGTGTGAAGTCCCTTTGTTGTGCAGTTCTGGGGGAGGGGTATGATCCTGTCTTCTCTTCTGGGGAATTTCTTCTGTCTACCTTTGCACTGCCTTTATTTTACTTGATCTTGCCCCCATTCACGGGAACCTTAACAGACGCAAACCATGAGACTTTTCACCTCCTTCTGGAAAAGGTTGGTCTCTTTTCGGAGAAAAACCTTTAAATAGCAAAGGAATTCTCCTGCGGTGTTTCTTAGTGACTGTAATATTGGGAGAGGGTGTTACCTTTCCTGGCCGTTTCCATTTCTCTGAAGATCCTTTAAGCACATTACTGTGAAGATGAAACCTACAGTATTCTTAGAGACACAGAAGGTCGGATTTATTCCTAAAAAAAGATGAAGGCCTGACTTTTGTTGCTTGTGTTTGCCTGCGTTGCACCTGGGTAACAGGAAAACAAGCTTTAAGGGGAGGCTCCCTGAGGATGATGTGTACATTCCTGTGATGCTGTGGCTTAGGGGTTTGAATAGTATTTGCTGTGAAGCACGGCTATTGAAGAAGGCCATTCAGCAGGAATGTTTTTAAATTACTTCCTTATCTTTTTTTTTTAAGTGGGGCCCATTATTAGGTTCTTCACCTCTTTAAGCTGCCTTTCAGATTATGAATGTGAATCCTTGCTGTCAGCACAGCCCCAATTGCTGCAGGGGAAGGAAGAGTAGGAAAACTAAAGCCTTCCTGTTTTTTTTCCTTCCTCTGAGTTATAGTGGATGCAGAAGTTGAGGGAAAAGCAGAGATAATTCTTGTCTTCATATGTCCTGTATTATGGGGCTTACCTGCCCACAATAAAATATATTGTGAGGAAAGGTGGTTCTGCTGGTGGAGGGGGGGAAAAAAGCCCCAAAACACCCCCCCCGTGCAGCAGTGACACCAGGGTTCATGAACTTTGCTGGCTGTGATCCCTGGTGGGTGTTGGTGTCAGGGCTGGGTACTACTTTGCATTGCCATTGTGCAGGAGCTCTTGGTATAGACTGCTGGAAAGGCAGTAAGAGATCTCCAGATAAGCTTTTGTTCCGCTGTAAAAGCGATCTGAATAAACAGTACAGAAGAAAAAAAAAAAAAAGAAAAAAAAAAAAAAAGAAAAACAAAACCAAAAAACCACTTCTGGACAGATTTTGGCATCTGTTTCCAAAAGAAAAGTGTCTTTTTTTTCCCTGTTACACTGACCCTCTTACTCATGTTTTGCAAAGAAAGAAAGTAGAACGCAGCTCTTCACAGAATCCCAGAAAGATACAGGGTTGGAAGGAGCCTCTGGAGATCATCTAGTCCAACCCCCTGCCAGAGCAGGTCCTACAGGAACGTGTCCAGGCAGGTTTTGAATATCTCCAGAGAAGGAGACTCCACCACCTCTCTGGGCAGCCTCTTCCAGGGCTCTGCCACCCTCAAAGTGAAGAAGTTCCTCCTCATGTTTAGATGGAACTTTTTACATTCAAGTTTGTGCCCTTTTCCTCTTGTCCTGTCCCTGGGCACCACTGAAAAAAGACTGGCCCCATCCTCCTGACACCCACCCTTTCAGTATTTATAGGTGTTGATCAGATCCCCCCTCAGTCTTCTTTTCTGCAGACTAAAAAGACCCAAGTCCCAGCCTCTTCTCAGCAGAGAGATGTTCTAGTCTGCTTATCATCTTTGCTATCTCTTCTCCAGCAGTTCCCTGTCCTTCTTGAACTGGGGAGCCCAGAACTGGTCCCAGTGCTCCAGATGGGGCCTCCCCAGGGCAGAGCAGAGGGGCAGGATGACCTCCCTCCATCTGCTGGTCACACTCTTCTTGATGCACCCCAGGATGCCATTGGCCTTCTTGGCCACAAGGGCTCATTGCTGGCGCATGGAACCCTGTTGTCCACCAGGACTCCCAAGTCTCTCTCACCAGAGCTGCTCTCCAGTAGGTCAGCCCCAACCTGCCCTGGTGCAGGGGGTTATTCCTCCCCAGGGGCAGCACCCTACACTTGCCCTGGTTGAATTTCATCAGATTTCTCTCTGTCCAACTCTCCAGCCTGTCCAGGTCTCACTGGATGGCGGCACAGCCCTCTGGTGTGTCAGCCACTCCTCTCAGCTTTGTGTCTTCAGCAAACCTGCTGAAGATACACTCTATCCCTTCATCCAGGACATTGAAGCATATGTTGACCAAGACTGGACTCAGTACTGACCCCTGGGGAACACCACTTGATACGGACCTCCAACTGGATTCTGTGCCACTAATCATGCCCCTCTGAGCTCTGTCTTTCAGACAGTTCTGTGTCCACCCCGCTGTCTGTTCATCTAACCCACACTTCCTAAGCTGACCTATGAGGATGCTGTGGGAGACAGGATGAAAAGTCTTGCTGAAATTGAGGTAGACAATGTTCACTGTCCTCCCCTCATCTATCCATCCAGTCATGCCATCATAGAAGGCTATTCAGGTTAGTCAGGCATGATGTCTCCCTGGTGAATCCATGTTGACTACTTCTGATAGCTTTCTTTTCCTCCACATGTGCCCAGAACGACCCGTTCCATGACCTTTCCAGGGATGGAGGTGAAGCTGCCTGGCCTGTAGTTTCCCTGGTCTTCCTCCTTACCCTTTTTGAAGACTGGAGTGACGTTGGATTTCCTCCAGTCCTTGGGCTCCTTGTTCTCCAGGACCTTTCAAAGATGATGGAGAGCGGCCCAGCAATGACTTCTGCCGGCTCCCTCAGCACTCGGGTCCATCCCATCAGGACCCATGGACTGGCATCCAGTTTACTTAACTGTACTCTAACTTGATCCTCCTCCACCAAGGGGAAGTCTTCCTTCCTCCAGACTTTCTCTGTTACCGCCAAAGTCTGGGACTCCTGAGGACTGGCCTGAGCAGTAACGACTGAAGCAAAGGAAGCATTCAGTAACTCCACCTCCTCTGCATCCTCTGTCACCAGGGCACCCATCTCATTCAGCAGCAGGCCCACATTTTCTCCAGTTTGCCTTTTGCCTCCAGTATACTTGAAGAAACCTTTCTTGTTAACTTGGACATCCCTTGCCAGGTTTAATTCCAAGGAGGCCTTGGCTTTCCTTATTTCATCCCTGCATACTCTAATCGCGTTCTTGTCATCTTCCCAAGTGGTCAGTCCCTTCTTCCACACGCTGTAAACTTCCTTCTTCCACTTGAGCTTTTTCAGAAGCTCCTGCTCAACCACACAGGTCTCCTGCTTCCCTTGCCTGATTTCTTGCTCTTAGGGATGCACAGATCCTGAACTTGGAGAAGCGGTAGTTGAACATCAACCAGCTCTCTTGAGCTCCCCTACCTTCTAGAGCCCTATTCCATGGGATTTCTCCAAGCAGTTTCTTGAAGAAGTTGAAGTTAACCCTCTTGAAGTCCAAGGTTTCAATCCTGTTTGTTGTTTTGCACGTACTACCCACGATCCTGAACTCTACCTTTTCATGGTCACTGCAGCCAAGGCTGCGCCCAACCTTAATGTCCTCCACCAGTCCCTCTTTGTTCGTCAGAACTAGGTCCAGTAGCAGATCTCTCCTTGTTGGCTCCTCCACCACCTGAGTCAAGAAGTTATCATCAATACAGTGGAGGAACCTCCTGGACTGTAGACGCCTGGCTGTGTAGCCTTCCCAGCAGATACCATTGATTGAAGTCCCCCATGAGAACCAAGGCCTGTGATTGCGAGGCTACTTGCAGCTTTCTGTAGAAGGCCTCAACAGCTTCCCCATCCTGATCGGGTGGCCTGTGATAAACGCCCACAACAGTGTCCCTCACATCAGCCTGCCCCTTAATCCTCACCCACAAGCTCTCCACTCTCTCCTCGTCTGCCCCCAGGGAGAGCTCGATATGTTCCGGTCGCTCTCTTGCATGAAGAGCAGCTCCACCACCTCACTCTTGCCAATTTTCCTTCCCAGCTTTGCTCTGCTGGGCCTTGTAGATGCTGCAGGTAGGTCAGAAACCTCCTGATACCGAGACAGCTTTTGTGTGAACGTGTTGATTTATTCCATCTGCTGTGGGGGGAAGGAAAAAAAACAAAACCCACCACCAACTCTCTCCAGGCTCCTTTAGTTTAAAGTGTGATGGTGCAGGTCTCTTGGTGCCCACGCATCCCTCCCCGTGTGGTATGTGAAGTTTCCATAGTTGTGTTTACGAGATGGGAGGCGTTTGTGGTTGTTGCCTGTGTAATAGCAGCCGGAGAGCACGGCGGGCGAATGAGAAGCCCATCCCTGGAGGGAAGGGGGAGGAAGAGCACAGTCACACAAACCTGGACTTGGAAACAGAGTCAGCTCTCTTCTCTCTTTGCCTCTTTTTTGAGGGTGGGTGTATTTGTGGTACCTCAGGAGCCAGCCTGCAGCCGGTCACCGGGGGGTGAGCCCAACTCCTCGCTCACCTGGGGACAGTAGGGGTGTCGCTGCCGACTGGAGGGCAGCGAGATGCTCTCTCAGGTTTTATTTTCCCCTTCCGTCCAATGGTATCGTATATGATGCTTTTTTCCTATTTTTTTTCTTTTTTTTTCCCTTTTCCTAAGGCCCTCTTAGTGGCACCACCACGGATTGGGTGTTGGATTGGAAACAGCCTCCCCATCTCTGGAGGGACAGCCCTTCGTTAGCGAGTGCTTTCTGGGGCTGGGAAAAGCAGAGGTTTGCCATTGTAACCAGCAAAGAAAAAAAAAAAGAAAAAACAAGCTCTGGAAGTTAGTGTCGGCCCTCAAAAGGAAAAAAAAAAAATTGCTAGGACTCGTGAGCAGTGTGTGAGGCACAACACACTCCTCTTCTTTACCACGTAATGTCTGGAACGTGTCTGATACCAGCAATAACCCGTCCCCTCGGGGACACACCAGCTCCAGGAATCCCTTGGCCACTTACACCCGGCCTTAGAGACTGGGGAGGTTTTTAAACTCTTTTATAAAAAAGACAGAAATACCAGTAGCCTTCATTTTTGCTTACTTAAGGGATTGAAATCCTTCTCCTGAGTTTTGAATGTACAGTGTTAAATACACTTTTCTGGAGATGGGTGAACGACAACACGCCAAGGAATGTTCCACTAAAGATTGTCAGAACACCCAAAGACCCTGCGGGGTTCAGCTTTACTGCAGCGTGCCCAAACTGGAGGGGAAACGACTTTGACCTGATTGTTTTATTTTTTAAAGGAATTAGATCTATATTCCCTTTGTAAATGGAAGAGAATGTAAATCTTTTTATTGAAAAAAAAAAAACCACAAACCAAAAACAAAGGAATGTAAAGGAAAAAAATGTATATCTGTTATTTTTGGATCATGTTATAGATAATGGATATATTGTTATAAATAAAGTATTTTTGGGAACAAAGAGGTGTCGGAGCGTGTGGCGCAGGTGCCTGTCCCCCGGGGGGG
>JAHREE010149558.1:55069-71014 GCA_033628505.1 Tringa tobata | reverse complement strand
CCAGCCCCTCCCCGAGCAGAGCTGAGCCCCAGGAGGTGTGCGCCCCACAGGCAGCCTCTCCTTGCCGAGAGCCCCCATGGCGGGGCCAGACGATGCTCCAGCCCAGCCCCTGCTCTCAGGGGCTGCTCGTTTGGAAGGACCTGATCCTTTGAGTCGTGCCAAGGAGGATGACTTTGCAAGGTCCGGAACAGCAGAGAGACCTGGGTGGGCAGGGGTGGGTTTGGTGTTTGGCTGGGCCCTGTTGGCACCGAGAAACCCGAGGGTGCCGTTTGGTTCAGGGCTGTGCGTCTCGCCCAGATGGAACCGCGGGGTCCCGGGCTGTGTCCCACCTCCCTACAGCTGCTCCCCCCGGGCACGCGGGGCTCCCTCCCCGGGGAGAGGCTGGCATTCCTGGCTTATTTAAGGAGTGGTTTAGACTTCCAGGTCTGGATTCTTCTGCTTTTTATAGACATCCTCAGGGGAGTGCAAAGAATGGCAGGAAACGCGGCGGCCCTGCGGGCGCTCGGCCCTGGACGCTATTGTTCGGCGCTGGAGGAAGCCGGCCGCAGGCAGGGCTGCCCGGGGACCTTCCCCTGACCGGGGGAGGCTCCGCGGGGGCTCAGCCACGTCCTTACAGCGTCGTGTGATGTTTCCTGGCCTTGGTAGGAAGGGACTACGGCTCCCGGCGTGCATGGGGATACAGGACATGGCATGCTGCGGCTCGGGGACTGAACCCCTTCCTCCACCTCTCCTGCTCCTCTGCAGGGTCACAGATCCCTGGGGCTGTGACAGGAGCCTGCTGGGACATGGTGGCCATACTCCAGCTCGCCCTGACTGTCTGCTCACCTCCAGCCCGAGTCCCACAGCCCCCTGGAGCAGCTGTGCCGAGGCAGGCTGTGCCAGGCAGTGCCATGCTACCGTGGTTCTTTGGCTGCGGTGTGGCGAGTCCAGTGGCTGAGCTTGGGCTTGCACAGAGACGTGCAGCGGTGTCTGCTCGTGGCACCACAGCCCTTGGCCAGGGCTTGTGGATGCCCCATTGCTGGGAAAGGCTCGACGAGACAGGAAGGCATTTCTTGTCTGGAGCAGCTGGAATGGACTCCTTGACGATGCTTGAGAGAGGGACCAAGCAGGGTAAGGGCCCCGGGAGACCTCAGGGGGCAGAAATGGGCACGTTCCCCCCGGTGAGAACCCTGATCGCAGGCATCTGTGTGTGTCCCATCTGCCGTATCATAACCCCGTGGACATCCCGCTGCGCAGAGAGGCATTCCCACAACCCTCCTGAGATAGGAGTCTCCAGATGCTTCCTAGCTCCCAGTTCTGTCTCGGGGACAGTTTTACTTCCAGTGACTTGTCGTTTCTGATCATGTCATGTTTGTCAGGCTGCTGGGGACCAGCTGCTGTGGCTGCCGCAAGTCTGCAGTCCTCGCCTCTTATCCCAGAAAGGGAAAAAGCTGAATGAGAAGCAGGGAATCTGGACACTTGTGATAAAAGAGTCAGACGTAGACAAGCGAAAGGGGAAAGGCAGAATTGCCATTCATGAGCAGGAGGACTAACAGCCTCCCTGGAGCTCTCCCTGCCAGTCTGAACAAGGCCCCTCTGGCTCCACAGACAGCAGGATCCTCAGGGACTGCCAGGGCTCGGATCCTGGCGGTGTGCAAGCTGCAGTCTAAATACATCGCAGATCATCTGCATAATTTATTCTTCTGTGAAGAGTTTAATTTATCAGGTCCAATAATAAACTCATAAATCTCCTTTGCCTGTTATCAGGGTTGGGAGAAGACGCTCATGTTATAAGCATTTAATTTATCTCCTGAGCTGCTTCCCGAGCAGATTGGTGCCTTTGACGTTGCTGGATGCATATTCCCGTGGTCAGCGTTCCACCGGGTCCTCCTCACCTGAGGACAGAAAAGATGGTCCTCGAGAGGCCCAGCTCCCAAGGAGCTCAGGAGGTTGTGCTGGCCCAGATCTGGTCTGGAGGTGAGGGTGGGATGGAGATAGTGGGGAGCCAGGAGGAAGATCCATCCTGCTGGAAACTGAGCAAGGCTGGTGCTGGGAGCCACCCTGCAGTTCAGACCCACCATTGGGGACCCTCTCGCTGCCCTGGCCCACCTCTGGCACTGCCCTGGGGCGTTGGGGACCGGCTGGGGACCCGCTGCCTGCACCGAGGGTTGATGCTCCTGGCCACCAGCAGAGCCTGCCCGAGGGGCTGCACGGCCTCACCAGGTTTGCTGCTGATGGTAACTTGGGCTGGTGTCCTCAGCCACAGAATCCTCTAGATCTGGCTGGGAACTCTGGGTTCTGGGCCTCAAGGGCTTCCTGTGGCCGTGAGTGACACCATCTAGTCATGGGTGATGTGGGGAACTATTTCCTTCTCTTACTGCGAGATCCCACCACGTTTTCCGCTGCCCTCATGCTGTGAGATGAAAAGAGCAGAAGCATCGTCTCCTTTCTGCAGACTGATCAGGATGTTACAGCCTTTTATCTGTGTCCCTTCCTATTTGCCTCCTTCTAAGGCAGCAATCTCCACTCTTTCCTTTCTCTTCTGATGACAGTTTCTCTTGCCCTTTGGCCATTCTTGTCTCCTGTTTCTGAGTCCTCTTGGTTGTGCGTTTCCCCAGGGAGTGCTGGTGCCCGGTCCTGCACCCCTTAGACGCGTGGGGCTGTGCCCAGGGTGATGGCTGTGCGGGCACCTATTCCCCACGTGCTCGGGCGCCTGTTTGGCTGCCGGTGTTACCGGGGCTGCCCAGTGCTCCCATGCCCAGGGGATGGTGGTGAGGGGCAGCTGGTGCTTGGCTGCGTGAGGGACAAGGTGCCTCTGGGGGCTCGCAGCTTGGCTCCCCGGGGCTGTCCCCGCAGCCGTCACAGCCTGGGGTCTTGGTGTGCCCCTGGAGAAGGCTCCCGCACTCCAGATGGCTGCCATGTGTGGGGCGTTTGGTTAGATGTCCGTTCGATGCCCACGCGGGGGCCCGGAGGGTGTGGGGCCGGGCCAGCAGGCGTGCGGGGGTGCTGGGGTTATGCGGCCGGTGGTGACAAGTAGCTGTAGCCACACTGCTCCAGCCCCAACCCACCGCCTCCCCGGGCTGAGGCTGGCTGGAGGCGGCAGAGTGAGCTGGGAGCAGGGGCTGCTGGAGGCGCCTTTGGATAACGGGGAGTTCTTGCTCTGCGGCACTGCGCCACCGGCCCCCTCATCCCGGCTTCCCGATTGCAGCAACCAAATCTCCTGGCACCGCTGACAGCCGTGGGGCGGGAGGGTTTGGGCTGGTCTGCGCCCTGGCCTGGCGTCGGACCACGCTCTGTGCTGCAGCGAGGGATTTTGGGTGGTGGGTGGGTGGGAGGGAGGCTGTGCCCAGGGCTGTCACCCCTCAGCCCTGCAAGGCTGTGCTTGCCGAGGCTCCGGTTCCCCACAGACACAGCAGTCCCTGCCCCACTGCTGGTCCTGCTCAGCCTTGGTGTTCCCAGTGCGAGGTGCTGTTTTGTTTAGGTCCTACATGTGCAGCTGTGGTGGGCTTCCTCTGTTTTCATGGCAGCGGTGTCCCGTGAGCTTTTCCGGAGAGGGGAGTCAGTGGGGCAGTGGCAGCTGTGTCCGGAGCATCGTGCTGCGGCCCCGCTGGGACCTGGGCAGCGTCATTTTACAGAGGCACACAATAGCTGCTAAGTTTTCCAGGTGCATCTCAGTGTCTGTGATCCTTCTGCCAGGGGAGGCTGGAGTGTATCTTATGAAATGTTTAAAGCCTGGTGGCACCCCAGCTGCCCGCGTGTCACCCCGCCAGCGCTCCGCAGAGCCGGCGTCCCTGTGGTGGTCCCTTTCCTCCCGGCACCTTGCACTCACCGACACCAGCTGCAGCACAACAGGCGTGCTCCAAGAAATCCCAAGTCATACATTTTTAATTTTCTACAACACAGCAGCCATTTCAACCACTCACCCAGAAAGGATCTTTAATGAGAAGCAGGGAGAGAGAGCACACACTTTTCCAGCACATAAGAGAGCAGAGACATTATGGATACCCTGTTCTCTTTTCCTGGCTGCCCGCAGCTCTTCCTGAATGTAGCCTGGGGCACTTCCCATGTCATCTTCTGGAGGTGGGCACAGCTGGGCCCTGGAACCTTGCTGCTTGTCCCAAACTAGAGGGTTGACCCTGCAGAGGAGCTGATCCTTAGCATTGCTGGCATTTCAGCTCCAGCCTGCCCAGGACCCTGCCTGGCAGCGGCTGACACAGGGTGGGAGAGGTGCAGGAGAATCTCCCCCCAACCCCGGGCAGGAGAGGTGCAGGAGAATCTCCCCCCAGCCCAGGGCAGGAGGGGTGCAGGAGGAACCCCCCCTGACCCAGGGCAGGAGAGGTGCAGGAGGAACCCCCCAACCCCGGGCAGGAGAGGTGCAGGAGGAACCCCCAAACCCTGGGCAGGAGAGGAGCAGGAGGAACCCCCTGACCCAGGGTGGCTGCATCTGCCTTTCCTGGCGCTTGGGCCAGGGCTGTTTCCTTGGGAAGCTGCGTTCCCCTCGCAGAGCTGTGCTGTGTGGCCAGCGGAGGCAGGGGGCTGCTGGTCCCCCAGCCCACCTGGGAAGGGGCAGAGCCCCTGTGGCTCTCCCCGAGGGGCAGCAGAGGTGCCAGTCCATGGGGCGAGGATGGCCCCTTGTGGGCAGGAGGGCTCGGGCACAGGGGGACAGGGACATTCTGCGATGGGCTGGCAGGTGATGGTGAGAACTGCAGGTGACCTTGCCTCTCTCCTGGTGTCCTGCAGGAGGTTTGCTGTGGGGATGCTGTTGTTGCCAGCCCCGTGGGCTCTGTCTGCTGTCTGCATGGGTGCTGCGTGCCCGGGGGCCGTGCGGGCGCTGCGCTGTGCTGATGCTCTCCTTGCTCTCTGTTCTCCACAGGTTGATGAAGAGGGAGGAGCGCTGTGACCCCGTGCCCGTGACAGTCATTTCAGGTAAGCGCTGTTCTGTCCTTCCCCTTCTGCCATCAGAAACACCCTGGGCCCCTCGAGGGTAGGCAGTGGGGAGAGGGCTCAGGCTGGTGAGGATCCTGCAGCCTTGTCCCCAGGTCTGGGACGGTGGGGACGGGGACCTGGCTGTGGTGCTCGGGGGAAGCTTTGTGGAGAGCTGAGGGCAGAAATGGGTATTGTGAGGGCTGGCAAAGGATGGCAGGGCTGAGGCTGGAGGGGACAGGACATGTTCAGACGGGCTGCAGGCAACGTGGCAGCAGTTAGGAGTCAGGGGTGGATCATTGCTACGCGATGTGCTTTGAGGAGCCATCAAGGGGAAAGGTCCCAGGGAGACTGGTGAACCAGGTCTGCCTGGGCCCGTCCAGCTGGACCCAGGGTGCCCCCTCTGATGGATCCCCCAGACCCATCCAGCTGGGGTCCAGGCTCTCTGTCTGGGACAAGCGCCACTGGTCTCGGAGGTTCCTGGACATCACACTGGTGTGGTGCTCTGGCTGCTCGGACATTCCTCATGCAATGGGTTTTTTCCTGCCCTGCTGGAGGACAACGGAGCCTTTGCAAGCGCTGCCCCTCCCCAGCACTGGTGTGGCTGGTGACCGTGTCACCCAGGGCTGTGCTCCGGGACCGGGTGCTGCCTGCAGACTGCTCTGCAGACCGGGGTGAGCCTGGGTGGGCGCTGGGTGGGAACGTGCAGCACGCTGTGAGCAGCATTTTCTTTGGCCGCACTCAGCCTTTAGGCGTTTGGCGCTGCCTGTGTGGCTGCTGTCAGGCTGGCCCCAGGGGAGTTCGGTGCCGTGGCGGGAGGGCAGCTGGCCCCAGATGTGCAGCGGACCCCCAGCGCCATTGCTGGCAGCTGCCAGAGCTCATGTCCCACAAAGGGCATCAGAGCAATGGGGGATGCCCCAGCCCCAGGTTGCCAGGCCGAGGGCAAGGGTGGCACATTTACCCTTCCAGGGCACCAGGTGGATGTGGGCAGGGGAGGGACGCAGCAGCTGCTCACTGTGACCGTGGTAGGGCCAGAGCCTGGCACCGAGGGAGAGAAGGGCAGCGAGAGCTACGCTGGGGACAGGGAAGCATGAGGGACAACGTGGGAGAGGGGAGTGGGGAAGCTACTGCCCGCAGCTGGTGGAGAAGCAGCTTGAGCTGCAGGACACACTGGGGAAGAGTAGGGGAGAGATGTCCCGTGGGGGTGGGAGGTGGCGAGTGACAATCATCTGCCCGTGACCCGGGGCCGGTCTGTCCCCTGCCTGCCTTACATTCTTTGCTGGGTGGTGGGAGCAATCTCCTGCCCTGCGTCCTGTGCTGCCCTGGCCTCTGCGTGCTCCTCTGAACAGCCTTCTCTCTCCCGTCTCCACAGGGGTTTCCTGGTGCCCAGCACAGACCCCAGCCCCTGCCTGGCACGGTACGGGCTGGTTCCTGTTGGTGGAGCCTCTGGCAGAGCTGTTCTGCTCCAGGTGTGCACAGCTGGGTGTGCTCTCCTCCTGCTCCCATGCACCAGTGCAACCAGGGCTGGGACTTGACTCCAGCTCCTGCCCCCGTCCCCAGGCTGNCACCAGTGCGACCAGGGCTGGGACTTGACTCCAGCTCCTGCCCCCGTCCCCAGGCTGTGACCTGCCAACCCCCTTCATTGCAGACGTTTGCCACGTCCCACCTCAGGGCACCCTGTGCACCCCATATGGACACCTCTGTGGGGCTGGGCTCAGGCGGTGCCAGCCCCTTCTCCGTGTGCCCCAGGCGGGCTGAGCTGTGGCGTGCAGCAGGCTGTGCACGTCAAACTTCAGGGTGAAGGCTTGGAAAGCAGAGGGTGAAACAAAGGAAGCACGAAATGCTAATGCGCAAGAATAGTGGGTGCTTTTTCTGGCTTCAGCTCCTTTCAGAGCCTCATTTCAGCCTCGTTCCAGGACCCCTGGAATGCGTTGCCACTTCACCTTGTGATTCCCCGGATAACCCAGGCTGCCCGTACAGGGCTGGCAGCGCTGCGTGGGCTGAGCCGCGGGGGCCGCGCTGCGTGTTTCCGTGCGGGGGCCGTGCTGCGCTGCGGGGGCTGCGCTGCGGGGGCTGCGCTGCGTGTTTCCGTGCAGAGGAGTTGCTGTGCCGTGCTGTGGCGTGCTCTGCCGTGCCGTGCCGGGCTGGGGGGCTGCGGTGCGGCGAGGGGTGCTTCCCCACAGGGCTGTGCCGGTTGTCTCAGCGCCGGCTGCCAATGCAGGGCAGGTGCAGCCTTGGAATATGTGCGGTGGGGATGAATGGTGTTTGTGCTGAGATGCGGGCATTGATCCAAGCTTTTCTTCTGCTGGCTTGTGTGTTCAGTGAAGTCAGTCCTGCCTGGTCCCAGAGCTCATCCATGACTTGCAGGGCCCAGATCTGATTGCCGTGGCGGCATTGTTTCTGAACACTTGCAGCAGGTCAGTCCTCAGAAGGCAGCGCTCTGACCTGCTCCTCTTCTTTCTGCTTTCTCCTTTCTCCCAGTGGGAGCGGGGCCCCGTGGAGCTGGGCTTGGGGAAGGCAATCCCTGTTGCAGGGCTTTGTTCCTGGCCCTGAAGGGGCTGGACCGTCCTTCCCTGCTACAGCCCCAGCCCAGGTCTGTGGGACACGGGGAGGCTTCTTGGTGTCTGTGGGAGGCTGTGGCCGATCCAGGAGCCTGGCTGGGTCCTGCTCCGCCGTCTCCCCGCCGTGGCTGCCCGGCCGGCTGCTGCCTGGCACCTCTTCCCCGACTCTGCCTGTGCTGGGCCGGGCGGGCGGCAGGAACGGGCAGGGGTGCAGGCAGGGGAGGATGCCGGGGAGGCGATTAGCGTCTCAGTCCCAGACAAACAGATGGAGGCAGCGTTATCCTATTACCTCCGGGCTAAGCGGGAGAGGCTGAGCAGTGTGTCCGGGCTGGCTGGTCAGTGGGTGCTCTGACCAGTGGGGGCTCCTGAGGCGGCAGGATGTTTTCCTGGGGTGGCAGCCACCCCGACGCCAGCTCTGGATAGTGTCTGCACCGGGCAGCGCGGAGTCCCCGGGAACAGGTCAGGTACACCCTGGACAGGGGGTCAGCACGGCAGCCTGGGCCCTGCTGCCATGGCCTGCAGCTTTGGCGGGGGGGGCAGGGTGCCTGCAAAGCTGGGGTGCTGGGCTGAGGGAGAGGATGGTGATGGCACCTCACTGGTGGTGATGGCGAGAGGGCAGGAGGTCCTGACAGCAGCAGCTTTGCTGATTGTGTAACTGCTGGAAGTCCTCGGGTTTCTTGCTTCTTGCTGTGTTGTGCTCCTCCTGAGCTGGAGCCCTGAGCTGGGAGGGTGGAGGAGCCGTGCGGGATTGCAGGAGGCACAGGGCGGTCCTGGAGTGTCTGCGGGGTGGCACGCTGGGCCAGCCTGGGCTACGGCATCACCCACACGTCCAGGGGCTGTGCCAGCGTGGGGCTGTGCCTGCTGCCCACTGTGCAGGGACACAGAGGTGCTTGCTGAGATGAGGGTGGGAGGTGTGGGAACCCAGTGCTTGGATTTATTAGTTCTTGAGCTGTGCCATCTTCCTGGGCTGGGCTTACAGTTGTGCCCAGCGGTGGCGTGGGGAGATGGAGGAAGCAGATGTGCTTTCTGCCAGCCTGTCCTTGGTGGGGCTTCTCCAGGGTCTGTCGTCATGTGTGTCTGACCCAGGCATGCTCCTCTCCTGCATCGATGGGCTGGGAGTGTGCGGGGGGTCCTTATGCTCTGCCTCCACATGAGGAGCTGACGGGGGTTCAGTGACTTTTGGGACAGGAGGAGATGCCAGTCCATCTGGTCACACCTCTGGGCACAGGTGTCCATGGCCAGGCTGGTCCATGGGACCCTGGAAGGGTCTGACTCCCTGCTCTGGGTGGTGATTTCCAGCTGCTTCCCTGGTACTGTGGGTGGTACAGTGCCACCGGTGAGGAGAGGTCTGTCCTTGTCCCTGCTGGTCCCGCTCGCCAACGTGACCTGCAGACTGGGCAGGCACCAGGCTGCAGCGTGGGTGCAGGATCGGGGACCCCCATGGGGTGCACAGGGCCTCGCACGTGCTCCGTGAGAGCATGTAGCTGTGGTTACCAAGGTGACCATGTTAAGTGATGTTCCTATGGCTACACACCGATCCTGCTCAGAGTTACTGCGGGGGGAGTGTGCGGAGCCCCCAGGACACCCGGTGCCTCCCAGAGAGGCTGTTCTCATTGACACCACCCCCTGGCTCCTGTGCTGGGGACACCTTCCTGGGGTGGGAGAGCTGCCCCACGGGCACGGGCTGGGCTCTGCTGGGCTCTGCTGGGCTCTGCAGACCCGAGGGCCCGGGGCTGGACCAGCTGTATGGGTCTCTGTGCCCAGCAGGGAAGGACAGCCCTGCTGGGACAGGCCCTGCATGGTGATGGGGCTCTGGGGACACTAGAGCAGCAGCCACCGCATCCCTGGGGCCCTGCACTAGTGGTGCCAGCTGGGATCCACGGGTCCTGCAAGCTTCAGATCCTTCAGCCACCTCTGCCTTTCCCCAGGCTCTGTTCTCCCCCTTGGCGGGTGCAGCCTGAGGTGGGGTGCTGTGGGGACAGGCTGGGGTGCTGTGTGGCCCGAGCTGCACGGGGAGGGGTGAGGGCAGCCCGGGAAGAAGGACTGCGGTCACTGGTGCTTTGCTGGGAACTGGGACAGATAGAGGAGGGGGCTGCAGGGTGGGAAGCAGCAGGGACTTGTCCTGAATCTGATGGAGAAGAGCCTGGAGGGACCTGAGACATGGGTCAGTTGGAGAGGGAGGGAAAGGGGGTGTCGAGGAAGTGATTCTCCACTCTGGATTTGCACTGGAGTGAGCCCAGGCTGGGAGCCTGGAGGGACTGCCCTCACCTGGGCAGTGTTCCCGTGGTGCTGACCGTGGCAGCCACTGGCATCTCGCTGCTGCTGTGGGATCCTGGAGCCCCACACAGGGATGTTCTCCTGGGGGGTAGCCAAGGATGCACAGAGCCCAAGGAGCAAGTCTGGGATGGTACAAACCCAGAGTTGCCTGGGAGTTGGCTGTTCCTGTGCAGACCAGGAGGTGGCTGGCTCAAAGATGGGGGGGGGAAGCAGCCAGAGAGCAAGCAGCAGACCCTGGGGAGGTGGGCGTCAGGCAGAAACAGGGATTTAAGAGGCCACACGTATGACCAGGGCTGTGTGTGCGGGCTGATGGGGCTGGGTTTCAGGCTTTCTGCTCCAGCCCCTCATCCCTGCTCTTGTGTCATTGTTCATTACCACTTGTGCTTTACAGGAACAGCTAGAGCTGTGAGCTGCTCCTGCTAAAAGCCATCGACACAAAATGGGCTTGTTTTAACCCGGGCCAGCTCCCTGGGCCAGCTGGCAGCGTGGGCTGCGTGTCCAGCCCAGGGGTGTATCTATGTTATCTGTGTTTACAAGTACCTAAAGGGTGGGTTGAAGGAGGATGGAGCCGGACTCTTTTCAGTGGATCCCAGTGACAGGACGAGGGGCAACGGGCACAAGCTGGAACAAGGGAAATTCCATTCAAATATGAGGAAAAACTTCTTTGGGGTGAAGGTGGCAGAGCCCTGGAAGAGGCTGCCCAGGGAGGGTGTGGAGTCCCCTTCTCTGGAGATCTTCAAGCCCCACCTGGATGCTCCTGAGTGATGTGCTCTGGGCAGCCCTGCTTTGGCAGGGGAGTTGGACTGGATGGTCTCTAGAGGTCCCTTCCAGCTCTGACAACTCCGTGCGAGTGTGCAGGGATGGGGACAAGGACCAAACTGCTGTGTCCCAACTTTGCTACTGCGATGCCTGTTGTGCAGCCTCAGCACACATGTGCTGTCCTGCCCGCCGGGCCACTGTCCTGCCTGCCCAGCTTGCCAAGGGAAGGGGGTAGGTGGCCAGGCAGCGGGCAGGGCTAAGCCTAGCAGTGGCCACGCTGCCCCACGCCGCACTCAGGGCTGTGTGGCCAGTGCCTGGCACCAGACAGCACTGTACCCCGTGTGGGGAGCACAGAGACAGAGAGAGGGTTTGCTGGCCTGTGCTCCTGACTGGGGGCAGCCGTGGGTGCTGATCCTCCACCATGGGAGCCGGGGGGGCTGGCTGCAGGCTGGCAGGGAGCTCTGCTGCCCATCAGGCCACCTCCCAGGGCCCTGGCTCCTTCCTGCAAGGGGGGCAGTCTTGCGTTCCTCACGGGTGATGGGGTAGGGATGGGGCAGGCAGCGTGGCCGTGTTCTGGAGCTGGGGATGCAGGACCCTGAGGGAGGTGGGCAGCCGGGGGTCCGTGCAGGGCTGTGACCCGCAGGAAGCGTGTGTGTGTTGGGGCAGGGATTGCCACCATCTGTCCTGTTGACCCGAAGAGCTGTCTCTGGCTGGGACAGTGGTGGGGGTGAGCAGAAAGCCTTTGCTCTGGCTGAGTGGGGCTGCCCCAGGGCCATGCCGGCGGGGAATCGGCTCCTGTGGTTTTGCAGTGCTGCACTCCTTAGTGGCCACACAGCGGATTCCTCTCCTGCCGTGGTGAGCAGTGGACGTAGGCAGATGGTGAGGGCTGCAGGACAGCTAAGGATAACTCTCGGGAACCCCTGTGCCAAAGGCTATTGTCCCCAAACTCTGCAGACAGGATTCCCTATGAATCGCCACCAGCTGTGCACTGCGGTTGCCTCCACATGTGTGTGAGGAGCTCAGGGGTGCCCCTGTCTCTCTGCTGGGTGCTCAGGGGTGCCCCTGTCTCTCTGCTGGGAGCTCAGAGACACTGATGGACCCCAGTGTTCCCAGAACTGCACTGGGTGGGCGATGGATGCTGCTCCTTATCCCGCTGCCCTGCACGGGGGTTGGTACTGCTCCGCTGTCACCCCGGGAGAGCCCAGCACTGGCCGGGTTTGCTCCCGAGAGCCGTGTGTCGCGGGGTTTGCCCTTTAATCATCCGCACATCCCCAGTGGCCCACTAACCCTGGCCAACGGGGAGAGGGAAAATCAATTGGCAGGAGAATTACCCGTCAGGCACTGTAGGATGCTGCGGCCACGGGCAGGCTGATCAATGAGCTCTGCTCCCTCTCCTGCTGCTCGTTAGCTCTGTGCATCCTGACATGGGCTGGGGCTGCAGTAAGGACAGTCCTGCCCCTGCCCGCATGGGTCAGCTCTGGAGGACATGGGCAGTGGTGGCAAAGGACGAGGTCGGGCCGGTACAGACCGCTTTGTGCTCCCTGTCACGTGGGGCTGGGATGGAGCCATGGCAAACAGCAGGGCCGACCGACCTGCTTGTGCCCAGATAAGCGGTGAGGACGGCTCCGGCATCGCGGGGCCCTGGCTCCGGGCACGGAGCTGGCAGGGCACCAGGGACCAGCCCTGGGGTGGGGGAAAGGTGGCCCATGGGAGCCCCAGGCCGCGCACACCCCATGTGGGGCACCCGGGTCAGGCCCCGCGGTGGGGGCAGAGCCACACAGTCCCTCCCGCTCCCCGTCCCCCCCGCGGAGGCCACCGTGCCTTCCACAGCGCTTGCGACCATCGACCGTGCGTTCCAGCTGCAGCCGCAGCCGCCCCTGGTAAATCAGTAACGTCTGGCCTGTGGGAGAGGAGGGTTCTGCTTGTCCCATGGGCATTGCCAGCCAAGCCAGAGCGGAGGCTCCCCGCTCCTTTGAGGTGAGGCCTCGACTCCGTGCAGCCGGGCGGGAGGGCCGGGGGCTCGGGCAGGGCTGTTAAACGTGACCCAGGGCTCCCTGGTCCTGGGAGGACTCAGGGGTGACGAGGAGCTTGCACAGCACCTGCGGGCAGAGCCGGGGCCAGGCTCGGTGCCGTCGCAGGAGGGGAGCCGGGGGTGCCGTGGGAGCTGCTGGAGCAGGCGTGGGGTCCGGTCTCCGGAGGGGCAGGCATGACCCGGGCTCCGTGGCCGTGTCTGAGGGCCTGGCAGGGCAGGGTGGGTGCCGGTGCAGGTGGGTGGACACACTGCCCTGTCCCTGGTGCAGCTCATCTGGAGCAAGGTGGGTGAAGTCTGTCCCCCCCGGTCCTTTCACGAGGAGCGGCTGAACCCCAACAGCTCTTCCTGCCACCACTGCGACAGCCCCAGCGCCCGGTGCTGTTCCCATTGATCCCAGTGGTGTCAGCCCCACGTGCTGCTCTCTGCGCCCACCCTGGCAGTGACACCCCAGGAGGAGCCGGACCTCCCCTTGCCCCCCACTTGTGAGGCTGGTGTATCCACCCACAGCCCCAGTGTGGCACGAGGAGCCCCGGAGCACGGGGACCTGCTGCAGTGGTTCCCTGCCTGCCGTGGGGAGAGCTGGGGGGTGTGTGTGCTTCTCCCACACCTCAGCGTGACCCAGGTACCCGCTCCCCACCGAGATGGTGCTGCACGAGCTGTCGCTCCCGGCATCTCTCCCGGGAGAGCAGGACTCCTGCGAGAGCAGCTCCTGCAGCTCCGGTGCCGAGCCCAAAGCGCCCTTGCTGGGCAGGCACACCTGGGGATGTGGTGAGCCAGATGCTCCCATGCTTGTGTGTATCCAAAGAGCCTGTTCCACAAAGGGCTGGGCCTTTCTGGAGTCAGGGAGTCACTGGGCGAGTGAGCGGAGAGGTAAAGGCAGAGGCAGGGCACAGCAGGAAAGCAGGGCTGGAAAGGGGATGGAATTTAACCCTGGTGCAGCCGGGGAGAAGTGCCAGTCCCGAGCAGGCTGCGTCGCTGGCTGCAGTAGTCTGGTGCTCGGAGGTCTCTGCAAGAGAGTGTGGCTGGGTGCAGGTTAACCCGCTCGGGTGCTTTGGCCACCATGGCTGGGTGGCCAGCAGCCTCCACAGAGGATGCGGAGGTGTGCAGCTCTGCTTTGCTCAGACTTGTAAGATCTCCCTTAGTTCTGGAAAGATTGTGGCTGTTGCTGTTTTGGCGTCAGCTGCCGTTATCCCTGTTTCCTTTGCGATGCTCCCTAGCAGACTGTCAGCGTCCGTGGGACTGCGGCTGGGGTGGGAGCTGAGACCTGCCTGCGATGCACACACTGGGTGATGGGTTTTGTAGCCTGGGAAGGAGGAGCCATGCACAGGAGCCCTTAGGAAGCGTGTTCTTTTGTGTCCCTATGAATCCAACCTCGGTCCCTGTGACCGAGGCCCCTCCCGAGTCCGTCAGTCCCTCCAAGTGTGTCCCTGGGGAAAGGGGTCTGCCCTGCAAGAGGAGACCATGTCAGTGGCGCTTATTTAGCCTGCAAAGTGAAGTCTGAGCCTGGATCTAATTGCTGCCTGTGATATGTATATCAATACTTACATAAACAAAGGAGGGGAGAAGAGCCGCGAAGGCTAACAGACAATGCTGACGCAAGAGCAGGGTAAACTAGCCGTGAATGTGTGGGCTAGAAATTAGGCCATTTCTAACCATCACAGCAAAGAAGGGTCTGGAGCAGCTTTCCAGGAAGAGGAGAGCGAGCGAGAGGAGACCTGGAGGCAGGAGTTTGTTAAGGGGATTTTGGAGGTGGCACCGGGGGTGTCAGCAGCCCTGTCCCCGAGGATGGAAGGACAACACTCCCACAGCCCGACGCTGGCTCCACACAGCCCTGGGCTCTTCTCCCAGTGCTGACAACAGCCACAGGCCTTTCCGCCCCTCTCTGGGCTCCTGTTGGCTGCGGCACCTTCCTTCCTCCCGGGGAGGTGCCAGCTTGCCCTGTCTCAGGAGCGGTTCCAGCTGGCAGCCCTTCTGCCTTGGTTTCTTCTTCCTGCCCTTACCATGCCCTGGGGATGCTCGTCTTCTTCGGATCTTCACCTCTTGCACCTTTCCAGGTCCCACCACCACGGTGCGAGCACTGCGCGTGTCCCGGGATCCCCCCAGCCAGCTGCCCTCCCTCCAGAGGAAAAGTAATTCAGTGACATACTGGGTGATGGCCATGATTCTGCAGAACCTCTAACCCAGGGGGGACCTGGAGCCCAGCTGGGGAACTCTGACGGTGCCAGAGCAGTGTTCAGCCCTGTGGTGCGGGATGATCCCATGGCAGGGCTGCCCTTGGTGGAGGGGGTTGTGAGGGATGGCAGGGAAGGTGGCTTAGGCTCTGTAACACCAGGAATGGAGGAGAGTGGGGCAGGACATCTGGGAAACCTGTTTCTCACAGCATAAGAGGTAAAGGTCGCTGGACTTTCCAGCATCTTGTGAGGGCTGTGGCAGAGTGTTTGGAAATCCAAATAAACTGCTCTATGCTGGGCTTCGGCTATCAATGCTCCTAGTGGCACGTGCAGGGAGCTCCACTAGACTAGTGAGGCGTGACTTTCTTTGGTGGAGCATTACTGATTTGTTCCTGTCACTATAAAATCTTCTTGAAAGATTTTATAACCCGCTTTGATGATTTTTCATCCGTTTTTTCTGGTGTTAGAATAAGACTCATTGGGTTATAATTTCTAAGATACTCAACTTGTATCTTTTTTTCAAGATAAGTGATTTTTTTCCTTAGTGGAGAAGTTGATTTAATAAGAGAAAATGAATGTGAATGACTCTGCAAGTCTATAATGGAGTTTGGGGGTGGGGGTGGCCGGTGCATTTTTCCAACCGTTCACAGTTGTGTCTTAAACATTATTGGGAACTAATGAGGTACCAGAAGATTGGGGAAAAAAGCAAGAATAATCCTGACAATTACTCTCTGGAGCATTTAATTTTTCCCCCTAGTGAAATAACAAGAGGGGGAAAAAAAGAAAAAAGGAAAATCAATGAATGGTACCGTTCGAACAGAAATGCAGGCGGCAGACCGCGGGCACAGGCTCCAATGGGTGCCGCTGCCAGGCTGGCAGAGGAGATTTGTCCCCAAAAAGGCCATGAGCCAGAGCCTCCTCTGCCCGCTGGGACACCGCGGCTGCAGGACTGGTTTCAGGGATAGATCCTTGGGGGGTGTCGGTGGATGAGAAGCCCAACATGAGTCGGCAGTGTGCGCTGGCAGCCCAGAAAGCCCCTGGCATCCTGGGCTGCACCAAAAGAAGTGTGGGCAGCAGGGTGAGGGAGGGGATTCTGCCCCTCTGCTCTGCTCTGGGGAGATCCCACCCGGAGCACTGTGTCCAGCTTTGGAGTCCTCAGCACAGGAAGGACACGGAGCTGTTGGAGCGAGGCCAGAGGAGGCCCCAGAGATGCTGGGAGGGCTGGAGCCCCTCTGCTGGGAGG
>JAHREE010149558.1:27607-50534 GCA_033628505.1 Tringa tobata | reverse complement strand
GGAGATGCTGAGAGGCAGGTGGGGACGGGGCAGAGGACGAGCTCGTCGCGGTGCAGAGGCCGGGCAGGGATGTGCTTGGGTGGGAAAGGAGCACATCGGAGCCACCAAAAGGAGAGTCCCTTCCTCGCAGTGCAGAAGTAGCTGATGGCATTCCCTGCTGTGAAAGTGAAGATCTCTGCTGGGGACAGGGACAGGCTATACCCCCCTTGGCGTACCGACCCACAGGGTTTGCAAATGACCATCCTTTCTGACAGGCAGAGCTGCCCCAGGGAGCTGCAGAGTTCCCAAAGCCTATGGGCACGGGGCACCCTGGCAGTGATGGGGGCCATGGACTGTCCTGGGCAGGGGCTGGGGCTGTGGGAGACGAGCAGTGCTTGGCACACAATGCTTCTCTGCTGGGTGCTGCCTGGGACCATGGTCGGGAGCCACATGATGCCCTACAGACCGAAGCATCCTCTATCCTGCGTGGCCCCTGGCAGGCACCCCACTACTAGCTGGGTATCTTTCATGGTGCCCAAAATTTGCTGTCCCCTGTTGCCCTCTGTGAGCTCTCTGTGAGGCATTCAAGGCAGGTGTCTGGGGAAAGGAAGGTGCCACAACATCTTGTTGCTTCAGTTTTGGGTCCTGGCCTCCTCTCCTCCTCTCCTTTCCCACGGGTGGTTTCTGAGGGAGTTACCGGCTCCGAGTCACACTGTCCTGTGTGTTTGGGGGTTGAGCTCTTTGGGAGGTGCCTGGCTCTGCCGTGGGGTCCACTGTGATGGGACACTGGCTCCCGCTGCTCCCACCCGGACTGTGGGCAATGTGCTCCTGCAAGGAGGTTTGAGGGGACAGTGGGTGCAAGGGGGGCAGCCGGTCTGTGGGGAGCCCCGAGGAGGAGTGAGATCGGGACAGGTCACGGCGGTGGCTGGGCAGGAGGAGGAGAGGGAAGGACAATTCATGCTGTAGTGGAGGGGAAGAGTGATATCGAGAGGCAGGTGCTAATTTGGGAGGAGAGGGAGAAAGCTGTGTGTGTTGGAGGGGCACGGAGCCGTGGATGGGCTCCTGGCAGTGGTGCCATTCGGGAGCGTACGGGCTGGGTCGGGCAGTGCAGGGACGGTGGGTGTGCGGGGACACCGGCTGGAGGGACTGTCCATCCACAGGAGCTGTGTGACCGTGGCTGCCTGGCGATGCCAGGAGCACGGGCTCTGCCCCTCGGCACCGGCACTTCTCCTGGCATCTGTGTGGGCTCAGCCCTGTGGTGGCAGGCTTGGTGGCCTCAGGCCAGGTCACTGGTCCCCAAACTGGCAGGGTCACAGTAAGGTGGAAGGTGGATTTGCAGCCCTGGGCAGAATTCAGTCATGGAATCCCAGAGCAGCAGGGGTTGGCAGGAACCTCTGGAGAGCACCCAGTCCAACCCCCTGCCAGAGCAGGGGCACCCAGAGCAGGTCCCACAGCAACGTCTCCAGGGGGGTTGGAATGTCTCCAGAGAAGGAGACTCCACCACCTCTCTGGGCAGCCTATACATCCTCCTCCTGCAGAGTGGTCTCATCTGCAGAGCAGCCCGTTGGCTGCGTCGTGGCCGGGCCGTGCAGAGGGTCTGCATCCTGCGGAAGGATGTCTGTCCGGCGGTGTCCCGGCAGAGGGTCTGACATACCTTTCCTGTGCCGGTGTCTGTCCCGTGGGAGGGCTCCTCCCCCTCACAGGGCTTTGGAGATGTGTCGGGGACCAGCGAGGAAATGTCCCGCAACCAAAGGTCCTCAGAGGCGCGGGACCAGCCCCCATTTGTGAGAGACTGTTTGAGGTCCCCGCTGAGGCCAGGGCCTCCCTTCGCGGTGGGATGGAGCTGCTTGCTTCCCTCTGAGGCTGCAGAAAAGGCTCTCCCTTATCCCGCTTCTCAGTCACCTGATACTTCAGGTTAATATTTTCTGGCTTATCTCCTTAATGCAAATGAAAAAAGAGCCTGAAAACCAGTGCACAAAGCATTGATTCTTCTGTTAAGCCAAGGGAAACAAAGAAATAATTTTTCCTATTATAAAAGAGAGATAGGCAAAGTTTTCCTGAACTTCTGCTTTGCCAGGACTGGTGGAGGGAACGTGGGCTGCTCAGAGACGTGGCTTGCCATTCCTTTGGGATTTGATGTGAATTCACAAGCCCGTGAGCGTGGCTGCAGTCCCTGTTGCGAGCAGGACCAGCGCTGCTGCCCTGCAGCCCGGTGAGGCAGGGACGGGGTGGCCATGGGCACGAGCCGCCCGGCAATGATCGATGGTGGGTGCACGGGGACGTGGGGTTTGCCTGCGGGAGGGGGGAGACAGGGTGCAGTGGGCGCAGGGAGGTGGGGAGGGGGTGGCAGTGCCTTTGCTGAGGTGGCTCTGGATGCTGCAGAGGGGCCCTGCGACCAGGGACACCGCTTCCGACCAGACAGTTTGCAGAAGAGGCTGCTCTCTCTGTGAATAAAAGGCCCTTCTCGTAAAACACGCTGCCTGCTGCGCTGTTTCCTCTCCCCGAAGGAAAAGCGGAGAAAAGGCCGGGGATGTAGGATATGCCAGGGGACACACCTCCTCCGAGCCAGGGAGTGCCAAAGCCTCTTGCTGTGCTGCGGTGTGCTGTGTGCCCTGGTGATGGCCCACCACACAGGAGGGACAGGGCTGTGAGTGCCACGTGGGGCGGCGCTGGGGGATGCTCGGCAGCTCCCGTGAAGCACCGGGAGGGTGGCTGCGGCACCGCAGCAGCAGGCATGGCTGCAGACCCGCTCGTAGCCCGCTCTGGCTTCCTGGGCAAGGGGCATCCCTCACACCGGCTGCTTTCCTGCAGCCACAGGGAGTTTCATTCTGCACGGCTGGGTAACACGGTGCTGGATGGGGCACCTCAGCAGGCAGAAATGCTGAGCTCATGATAGCAATTGATAGGAAAAGGATGAAACTCTTCTTAACATTTGTTGTGGGTTAAAAATCCAATAGTAAAAATCATAGTGGAAATCTGCTGACGTCTATGGTTTCTATAAACTGCTGTCCCACATCCACGTTGCTCCCAGGGTGGCGTCAGGGGTTGGCAGAGCAGGAGAGACTTCCTGGGGCGGCGGTGGCAGGGGCCCGGGTCAGCACCACGCTCTGGGGTGTCCCGGCTCCCCGCAGCACCCCCTCCACCAGGGCTGATGCAGTTGTCGTGCAGACTTTGGGTAGCTCTCTCCTATCTACGCTGTGCTATGGATCAACACAGGGGGCCACTCGGTGGCACAGAGTCCCTCCTCGACATCAGCTGCTGCCGCACAGGAAACTGCGAGAGGCTGCTGTGGTACCAAAGGAGGAGGAAGAATGGCCTGGTCAGCAGCGTAGGCTTTGAGCAGCGGCGTGTGATGCTGTGATTAAGGTCTGTGAGGAGCTGAGCTGCTGGGGGGACAGGGCCAGCGTGCCCCTCGCTCAGCAGCTCAGTGCCCGCCAACAGCCTGGTCAGCAAGTGCCGCTCTCCCCGGCTCCCGGGACCATCTCCCGCAGGATCCAGCACCCGCTGGGAGACCCCTGGGTGCTGTCGGCTGCCCCGTGTGTGTCAGTGCGCTGCGGGGCTGGATTTGGGGTGTAACCCTGCCCGATGGGCTGTGCAAAACGGAGGGGACGTGCAGGGTGCGAGCACGGGCAGGGCTGAGCAGACCCTGTGCGGGGCTGCAGACCAGGGTCCTAGCCTTTCACTGGTCCCAGTGCAAGCCTGTGGCCACCGTCCCGTGCCCTGCTCAGCCGTGCCGGGGGGCAGCGGTGCGGGAGCCGGGCTCATTGCTGGTGGTGCTGGTGCCCGGTTGGAGCCCCACGTGCCCGCTGTCAGTGCGGTGCAGGCGTTTCTCTCCACGGACCCATCCATACTGTGGCTGTAGGGCAGGGAATTGATTTGTTTTGGTGGCCCGGGCTCTCTAGGGACTCCCAAGATAGCGATTTATTTGGAGTTTGATAACCTGGGAACCTCCCCTCCTCCTTTAACCCCAGCCTGCGTGAGCTGCTGGTGCATTCTGGTACTGGCCCTTGCACAGGGAGGGAGTGTGACCTGGGCAGAGGAAGGAGGAGATGATGTGCCAAGCCCTGAGGGTCCTTTCAGATGCTGGTGGAGGTTCTCTGTCTCGCCCGCCTGCTCCTGCCTTTGCTCCGCGGCAGCTTATCCTCCGGGAAGAGCCATTTCAGCTCAGCTTTTGGCTGAGCATTGCTCTGTGGGAGAGGGTGGTGGAGACCCGGGATAAAATTATCCAAAACACCCACAAGATTTATGAGATTATACTCTGCTTTTTAAGGAGCCAGAAACATGCCCGAGCTAAGGTTTGTGTCTCTGAAACAGTTATGAATTGTGGGTCTGTATCAATAGAGTGTGTTTGAAAACCGATTCCCAATGTCTTGCGGTGGGAGCGCTTTGGAAGCGAGCCGCAGCCTTGCTTGGGGCCCGGGGGTAGGAAAAGGTGGGAATAGAGAGATAATCCCAGGAGAGCACAGAAATGCCTCCAGCTGCCATCAGAGCCCCTGCTGTCTGCAGTGTGTGCTGGCGTGGAGATCCTGCAAGGTGTCTGACCAAACCTGGGGCACATCCCATGGGAAAACCCCTTCTGCAGTGGGTGGTGGGCAGCGGTGGCCACCCTCCACAGGGCCAGTTGCCACCAGGCTTGTAATGGCAGAGTGGCGAGGCACAGGTTTCCTATTTACTTTTTCACTGGAAGCAGGGAAAACTTGTTCCAGGGAACCACGGCTCAGCACATCGCATAAAAAATGTATACGTGGGGAGCTAAGAGCCTCCTGCAGAGGAGTGGTGCTCAGGAAGCTGCTAACTCTGGGAGAGCTGGAGCTTATTGAAATAGCTCGGAAAGATCTGGAGGAACGGTGATGTACAGCTGATGAGACTTCTGGAGGTTTCCAAGGGCCTTTCTTCTCCATTGTGTGCTGGCAACTCTTTTTCTTTTCCCTTTTAAATCGTGTTAGAGCCAGACGGAGGAGCTGCCGTGGGTTAAGATAACATTTTTCCCCATTAGCTGTAACCCGCAGCAGCTCCCTGCGCCGGGTCGGTGTGCGCCGGTGGAGCCGGGGAGGAGGTGGGCCCCTTCGGCGGCGGCAGCCTGACGTGTCCGTGACCTGTCTCCATCGTGGGGGACAGAGGCCTTTCTCCTCGTCTCGGCTGTGTTCAGCTGGAGCTGGTGCCAAATAGAGCCCTCGGGCACCGGCACTGGCAGAGATGGTGACTGCCCATCCCTGCCCCAGGTGGATCCTGGGGCGGATCCGAGGTCTTACTCCAGGTGTTTTATTCCAGCTGTTTACACTGAATCCCCGAGACCAGGGATGAGTTCTGAGCTCCTGCCGGCGTGGATGGAGCCCACAATTTAAATATACCCACACCCCGCTGTGCTGGGGTCCCTGTCTGCTATCACAAAGCAGGAGTAAAAAGCTCAGAATCATGCTCTTGCATTTCATCTTCTCCGAGGTCATTTTTAACTTGGGGAGTGGAAGGGCCTCCCTTCACCAGAGGGGCCGAGGAGGACATGGCCCCGGTCCCCAGGCCACTTGCTCCTTCGGGAGGAGGAGGAGGAAGAGGAGGGCAGTGGCCAGCGCAGTCCTTGGGCGCAGGCTCCTCTCCTCTGCCCCGGGCTTTGCCTCTCGCTGGTTTCCCAGTACCAGGTACATCTTAAAATTCCTTTTTCCGTGCTCTGTTCTGTCTCAGCTAAGTGAGCAGTGAGAAAAAAGAAAATCAGAACAACTTTATTGCTGCAGAAGGAAGATCCGGAGGTCAGGAACTGACCCCTGGCGTGGCCTAAACCTGCGCTGGAAACTTTGATCCTTGGCCAAAGCGTCTGCTTTGTGCGGCTGTAAAATCTCTAGCTGTCAATAGCTGTATTGGATTTTTCACCCCTTTTAGGGGAGAATCAAACCACTTATGCACATGCTTTGAGATGCGTTTTGATTACAAGCTGCACATTGTTTTTCCATAGGAACCCGGGCTCTTTCAGATCAGATTAATCGTGCTCGATGAATGAGGCAGCTGTTCCGCTTTTTGTAATCTTTCTTATTCACTGTGCAGCCCCGCGCTGCGTTACCGTGCGCTGCTGAATGCGGCACCAGCCATGGCACGTTTTCAACTCCCCTCCTAGCTGTTTCTTTGCCTCTGTTTTCCTGAGGCGGGCGTCTGAGCGCTCTGTCAGCACCCAGGCGGTGGGGGCCGTGGAGGCGCAGACCCCGATCCCCCCGTAAGAGGCCGTCGGGCTTCACCCACCCTCCCTCACACCCGCCTGGGGGGCTTGGGGCCGGCGGTTCCCTGTGTGAAACCAGTGCAGGGACTGACCCCACTTGTCACTGTAAATCTGTGCATTTCCCTTGGGAGGGAAAACCCATAGAGCGAGACCCAGCGGCTCCAAGGTCTCGATGGCCGCAAAGAAATAGTTAATTTCGGTAACTACTGATAGAAGTCCCTTTCTATGTCTGTTGCCTGTGGGTGCAAGGGGTATTTTGGTGGCTTATACGCTTGGTATGAATCCAGTACTTGGTATGAGTTCAGAGCAGTTGTATTTAATTTGTTAGTACTCAGAAATACTTCAAGGTGCTAAATGAACGTATTTTAATGCTGGTTTTTATCTCGGTCCACTTTGACTTAAATCACAAGTCAAAACCTACTCATCCTCTATTAAGTAAGAAATATGCTATTTCTAAAGTATTAGGGTAAAATTAAAAAATTGAATTTATATTTTATGTTATAATTGCTTAAACAGATGCATACAGTTACAGAGTATCTACTTAGGAAGAAGCACTTTTGGTTGTAAAATCTATATTAAATTACAAATTAATCTAATGTAATGGTTAGGAATTGATCCGACTCAGCCTTTCTTTAGGAAAATAGCTGAGGACTACCAATGCAAAACAGCATCAGACTCGATTATTTACATCCAGATTTTCTGCCAGCTGATTTATCATGGTTAAAATTGGTGATCACTTTGACTTAAATCAATCCACTTTGCTTTATTATGTGCGTGGAGGGAGGCTCTTGCCCGAAGCGGGAGAGCTGGGGTCACTGCGCCGGACCCAGGGCTGGGGAGTTTGGCTGCCAAGCGTCGTGCAGCATCCTTTGGGACAACGTGGGTGAATTATTTAATGAGTTGTTTTGAATAAGTGCAATTTATTTGCACAAAGCTGTTCAGGCTTGATGTAAAGCAAGCCGTGCGGATGTGCCTGTGTGCGGCAGCGTGGCGGATTCAGCCCCTCCGCTCAGCGAGAGGGCAGAGCCCGCTGCTGGCCCCGGGCACTGCTCTGCGGGCATCGCGCCGCCCCCACAGGAAAGGGGCCATCTCCTGCAGAGCACAGGGGGTGGTTTGGGGTGTTTCGGGCACCAAGGGTGCTGAGTTGTGGAACCTGGTGGCTGCGGTGCGCGGTCCGGCTCCTGCGGCTGGCTCTCTCCACGGGGAGGGCGGGAGGACCTTGCCGTGGGGTGTCACACTGGGGATTCCTGCCTTTTGTCCCCAGGCTGGGGTGGCTGGGGTGAGGGCTGTCCCTGGTGTGAGGATGCCTGAGCTGGGGGTGCAGCTGGGGGTGCCCAAACCTCCCTCCGAGGCAGGGGCTGCAGAAGGACAGGCTGTCCCTGGCCGTGGGGACCATCCCGTCCTGAGGCACTCAGGAGCTGAGGACCAGGCGGGATGGGGCTTGGAGCAACCTGGTCTGGTGGGAGGTGTCCCTGCCCAGGGCTGGGGGGGGGGCGCCAGATGACCTTTAAGGTCCCTTCAACCCTGGGGGTTTGTAGGACCTGGAGAATAAATCATATGAAGAGCAACTGAGGGACCTGGGACTGTTTAGTTTGAGGAAGAGGAGGCTGAGGGGAGACCTCATCACTCTCTACAACTACTTGAAAGGACACTGTAGAGAGGTTGGTGCTGGTCTCTTCTCACAGGTAATTAATGACAGAACAAGAGGGAATGGCTTCAAGCTCCAACAGGGTAGGTTTAGACTGAATATTAGGAAAGAATTCTTCACGGAAAGAGTGGTCAGAGACTGGAATAGGCTGCCCAGGGAGGGGGTTGAGTCCCCATCCCTGGATGTGTTTAAGAGACGATTAGATGTGGTACTGAGGGATATGGTGTAGGGGAGGACTTTGTAGAGTAGGGTAGATGGTTGGACTCGATGATACCAAGGGTCTCTTCCAACCTGAATGAGTCTATGATTCTAACCCAAACCATCCTATGACTCTATGACCCTTCCTCGAGGTGTCAGGCAGCTCGAAGGAGCCTGCAGGTCCCGGGCACTGCTCTGAGCCCGTCTTTCTCTCCAGTTCATTGCTTCCTCCTCGAATTGCTCNCTTCTCACAGGTAATTAATGACAGAACGAGAGGGAACGGCTTCAAGCTCCAACAGGGTAGGTTTAGACTGAACATTAGGAAAGAATTCTTCACAGAAAGAGTGGTCAGAGACTGGAATAGGCTGCCCAGGGAGGTGGTTGAGTCACCATCCCTGGATGTGTGTAAGTCATTTGGATGTGGTGTTGGGGGATATGGTGTAGGGCAGAACTTTGTAGAGTAGGGTAGATGGTTGGACTCGATGATCCCAAGGGTCTCTTCCAACCTGAATGAGTCTATGATTCTAACCCAAACCATCCTATGACTCTATGACCCTTCCTCGAGGTGTCAGGCAGCTCGAAGGAGCCTGCAGGTCCCGGGCACTGCTCTGAGCCCGTCTTTCTCTCCAGTTCATTGCTTCCTCCTCGAATTGCTCCGAGGAGGGTTGAACATGACACTAGCTAATGAGACACGTCCCTCCGTCTCATACGTATGTTCCTAGTTTGCATCCTTCCCTTCGGACGGAGCAGACCCCCATGCAGGAGGGGCTCTGGAGGTCCCTGGCAGCGCGTGGGGCCGATGCACGGGCAGTGCTGGTGTGAGCAGGGTGAGGAGAGGGGGCCAGGGTGGGCGGCTGGGGCTCCCACAGCCACGCTGGTGGTCGGTGCTGAGCATCGCAGCTCCTCATGATGCTCTGTTCCTCGTGTTTCACTGGGAGAAGGTGCAGAATCAGGGGGGAGCATTTTCCTGGAGCCGAGTGTTCATGTCTCGTTTCTGATTCCAGGGGTGCTGCTCAGCCCCGCAGAGAGCTTGTGATCAGGTGGGTCAGTACCATTACCTCCCCCTCACGTTTGGGACGTGCCCTTCGCTGATTAAGGGCAGGTGCCAAAAGTAGCGTGAAGCATCGTTGGTGCAAGAGGCGAAGTGTCATGGTCCTACTTGGAGGCTCAGAGACAGCGATGCTGGAGGTGATATGTGATGGAGAGAGAAACGGGAGGAGGTTTCACCCGTGATGACTACACATCTGAGCTAGAATTTTTCTCTCGTTAACATGGGTTATGCTTTTGCTTCCCCGGCTTCCAGCTGGACACACTCATAAATGTATTTTACATACAAATGGGAGCTGCATTTCATTCTTCCCTGTCAGGTTTGCTCCAGGGCCTCCAGCATCCTTGGATAATTTGCTGGTGCTTCTGTCCATCCCTGTCTGATGCCAGAGCCAGCTTTTTGGTAGGGCACGCTGGATATGGCCTGCATGAGGGACCTCGAGTCCCTGTGGGAGCTTCCTCCTGTGGCATTTCTGTGTCTGTACAAAAAAATATTTTAACATGCTAAATGAACACATTTTAATGCCAGTTTTTATCTTAGTCCACTTTGACTTAAATCACTTTTTCTACTTAGAAAACCTCTTTTCTTGCAAAGTCTCTGCCGTCAACCTGTCCAATGATTGCTGCTTTGCTGGCTCCCTGTGCCAGGAGCCAGCCTTTGGGGCAGAAGGTGCCACCACAGCCCCACGGGATGGACCTGCTGGGAGGGAGGTGGTGCTGCTGGTGGTGATGGGACTGGGGGCCAGGAGACTGGCGGCTCTCTGGGGTGTGGGGAGTACTTAACTGCCGGTGGAGTGGATGCAGGAAAGCTTCAACAAGGCACAAAGGATACAGTGGACACATTTTCCTTGGGCTAAATTGTCAGAATGGGTGTTTCTCTCATCTTTCTGAGCTGCGTCCCCTAAACAGTGGCAGACCTGTAATTGCCAGAGCTTTTGTAGCTGGAAGGTTCAGCCATGGATCCACGCTGGGAGCTGGGGGTCTGTTTGTGGCCGACATGGACAGGGCAGGGTGGGTTTCACGGACTCTTGGGGGAAAAGTGCTGCAGAGCATGCTGTGCTGTGAGCGTGAGGTCCTGGTGTGCGTGTGACGAGGAGCTCGGAGCAGCCACAGGCTTGTGATGGGCACTTGATTCTTTTTTTTGTCAAGAAGACATGAGGGCAGCCCTCCCTCTTTCCCTGCCTGTGCTTAGAGGGCAAAGTGAACGTAATTGAGCCATAATTCACAGTTACTGGAAAGAAAGCATGGGCCACAGTATGAGGAGCAGTATTGGAGCCTTATATTACAGCTATCTCCAGGGGAGATTATTTTTATTAAAATCTGGGTTGGTGGAAAATTCTGAGATTAGCTTCATATTTAATGTATGGTTCTCCGTGGATCAGCCCAAAAAGAGGCTTCCTGCTGTCTCCAGCTGCCGAGCTGCTGGCGTTCCTGTGCCCGGCAGCGATGTGACACGACACCTGATGTGCTGAAGATGCCCAGATCGAAACGAATGTCCGAAGTTATTTATCAACATTTCCAAAAAAAGCCGGATGTGAAATCTTAGGTGAAAACCCCGCATAAGTTATTGGACATTTACAGTAAAAACGAGCAGTGCTGCAGACCCACTTCTTCTCAAAACTTCTGCCGACTCTATTCACGTGCAAGAAAAGCGTGCGATGGCGGAGCTGGAAGCGGGAGCAGAGAAGGGAGCGTCTCTGCCCGTGGGGACTCGTTATGACACTGCGGCGCCCTCCTTGCCGGCGGCATCCCGTGTCCGTGGGACGGGTACCTGGGCAGACCCTCCCCAGGCGTCGTGTCTCCTCCATCCCGTGGCAACCTGGCCAGAGAGCCAAGGGCTGAGCCCTGCTCGTGCCACCAGCACCCTGGCTCTGTCCCGGCTGGTGTGGCCACAGGGTGACCAGCAGCTGCCGCTGGGCCAGTGCCCGTGGGCAGCAGGACCACCCGCTCCCCGTGCTGAGATGTGTGCCCCCCTGCAGGCCTGGCAACGAAGGTGAACGCATCCACTGGACCAGTGTCGGCACTGGTGAGGGCTGCCCGTGCCCTCCCGATGGTACTTTGGTCTCTTTTAGTGCTCTTTTAGTGACATGGGTGTGAGGGACGCAGGAGCCCGGGCTGAAGCTGGCACATTCCCCTGCCTGACAGCGCTGGGCTTTGGAAGAGCATCCCACGTGCTGTGGGAACACCAGGTGGTGTGGGTACAGCCGCGTAGGGCCGGTGCCGGTGTGCTGCAAGGGGAAGGACATCCCGAAGGACACCCAGGTCCTGCTGCAGGCTGCCAGTGGTCAGCTGGGCAGGGTCTCCACTGGTCCCCACCGGGGCTGCCCGGAGGTGTCTGGTGACGGTCCTTGCCCGTGCCTGGCCAGGGTGGAGACTCGCACCCCATCAGGGTGCCAGCACTGTCCTTGAAGCCTCTGAGGTGTCTTTCTGGTGGCTCTCAGGAGGAACCAGCAGTTGCACTCGTACCTTCAAGGTGCCACCACCCAGCGGCTCCTGGGGACACAGTGCTCCTGGTCACACACTGGGGCCAGGGGCTGTGGCTCCGGTCCTGCCCTTGCCGTGTGTGGCTGACATGTGCTCCAGGGTGGCCGGGGCTCCTCAGCGCCCACGTGGTGCCTGCAGGGACCTCAGGGGTGTCCCTGAATTTTTAAATTATGTCTGGAAAATTTCCTGATGCGCTTTCACACGTGGGGTTCTTCTCCACTGACGGCCTGGCGCTGGCTGTTGGTGACTCTGGGTCTGATCTGCTAATGCATCACTTCTGAGCGTACGTCTGGAGTGACGGGGACGCTGGGGTTCACTGCTGTTGGACCAGTTCCCTGATCCCACTCATCCTCTGCGAGCGCCGCTCTCGTGGGAGGGAGAGGGGGATGGCTTCTCCTGCGCTGGGTTCAGCCCACCCCACCGCTCAGCCTCGGCTCCCTTGGCGCCGTTCATCCTTCCCTCCCTCAGTTAATTGAAGTGTAATGATAAATTTACGAGGTAACCTTTCACAAAGTACACGCTGTTGGATGTCTTTGTTGCCCACATTTCGCAGGACTCGGGGTGGTACGCAGAGCGTGCTGTTCGCTTTCAGGCTGGGGTTTTATCAAGCCCAGGTGAGGTGACTCATGGTGTTTCCTCCCTGGGTTTTGGAGGAGGCTGGGACCTGTGCGTGCAGAGAGGGGTTTGGTCTGAGCCCTGCGCCCTGCCGCGCTCTTCAGCATCCACCTTGGCTGGAAATTGGGGATTTTCTGTCCCCAGCATTTCTCAGCCTGTGGTTAGAGTTTTTGAATCATATACCTTAAATAGGAATATCTAAACAGGGGCTGAAGAAACATAATTGAAAGTATTTCTTTGTTAGTGTCCTGCAGGGACCGAAGGCAGCACAAGAAGTCAACAGAGAGGCTTTAAGAGGGAGGCACAGGAGTGCACAGCTCTGGAGGCGAGCTCTCTGCCTGCCTCTAGCTGTGTCAGGAGTTTTTATGCATTTAGTTAGAGAGTATATTTTTAAAAACTTGCGATGCTGCAGATGGGTGTGTGGCGGGATGGACCGGGTAGGCCAACGTGTGAAGGTCCTTCTCGCGGCAGTGGGTGAGGTGTCGAAGGTGAGAGCTTGGCAGGAGGTTGTAAGTAATGGCGAATCTGAAGATGTTCAAACTTGGACTCGCCAAATGTTCCATAGAAGCTGGTTCTGTGGTGGATTCCCTCCTTTTGCCTGTCTCTCATTGCATCTTGTCCCAGATATTTTTGTGGCAACATGGGCTTTTTTCTAGAAATTTGGGCCACTTGTCTGCTGTCTGCTTCTTATTGGAGACAGGAGAGGGTTGTGGAGCAGCACTGTCCTTCGTTAGATGTGCTAATCTTGTCCCTGCCCGTGGCAGGGGGGTTGGAACTCAATGATCTTTAAGGTCACGTCCAACTCTAACCATTCTATGATTCTAATCTACCTGGAAAAAGCAGGCGAAGCTCTCCCAGGCTGAGGAACGGCTGGTGAGCCTGGGACCCCGTCCGTTTTCCATGGCTGTGTCGGCTGGGTTGGCAGTTGACAGCAGGCAGTACCTCTGCCTTCACACCCGGGCTGTCGCGCAGACGCAGATGGCAGTGCCAGAAGAGCGTAGGGTAGCAAACCCTTGGGAGATGTGTTTCCTCACCTTGACCTGTGGCGCCTGGACAGGAGGTGGCAAGAGCTGTGGGGATCAAGCTGTGAGAGAGCTCCAAGTGTGAAAACGCGGTCTGTTCGTTAGTTGTGGCCGTGGTGCAGTTGGGTGTTGGGATGGTGCCTCTGCACACCCGGGACACGCCGGCCGCCCGCTCCTTGGTGGTCCCAGGTCTCCCATGACATTTTCTGTGCCCCCGAAGCCACGGGCCAGCTGGGGTGAGCTCTGTACCTTGACAGCAAGCAATCCCCTTCCCAGGCTCCTAAATCTTCAGAGGCCCCAGAGGATTTGTTCTCACGATGGGGAGTGGTGACTCCTGAGAGAATAGCGTGGTTCTGGTTCGCCCCAATCCCCTTCGCACGGAGGAAGCTCAGAGTGAGAACGTGAGCTTTATGCGAGGAAAAGAAAATGTTAAATCCCAGATTACAAAGTCAGCAGTGCAGTTACAAAAGAGGTAACAGAGCACAGTTTTAGAATATATCTTGCATTTACATTTTTATTCTTTCAGCTGCAGGAAGCTGAATTTTCTGCCTGCCAGTGTTCTGCATCCAATTTACTCATCTGGAGCGCTTTCTGATGCAGAAATCTTGATCTCCAGTTTATGCTCTTTATTTCCAAATTAGCTTATACATACACAAAATCTCAAAGCCTGTCACGCTGCCTCCTCCTGTTCTCTACTGATGATGGGACCTCTCAGTGTTGTGACCGTGGGTTTAGTCGCTTGTTTCTTTGAAGAGAAGCCCAGCAGAACGTGTAAGCATGTTTGAGAAAAAGCATCTCTCTGATATCAGGGATTCTCCTGCTTCATCTCCAGCCTGTTCATTTCGTTTTTCGAAAAGCTAATGGAATTACTTCCGTAAACTCATGTTTTGCAAACTATGTAGGAAAAAGTTCTTAGTGTTGTTTTCAGTTTGGCTTTCGGTTTACTGGCTGTTCATGAAGATTTGGCATGACATGATGTTATCTGGTGTGGGTCCCCAGGGACTGTGTACACCATTGGCTTTGCCTCAGAGCTGTACTCCTTTCTCAGCCTTCCACAAACTGAAATTTCATCTTTCATTTCACTGGGTTTGGTCAATTGGTTTGCTGTAGGATGAGGAAGAAGGTCTGCAGCAACTCCGTGATGGTGGCTGGAGGGGGAGGTGGGACTGGCCGGTGGGCTGCCAACCTGTTGTGGGTTGGCCATGAGCAGGGATGGAGCTCATGGCTCTGGTCACAACTGGGCCAACGCCGGGGGAGTCCTGCCAGGGAGGGAACGGGACCGCTCACTGCAGCCCTCGTGAGCGGGACCAATATCAGTGATGTGTGCTTTTAGTCCCTGCTGCCGCCTCACATTTGCCCTCAGTGAAGAGTCAAACAGGATGTGAGATCCCAGTGCTTTGGGACGGGGAGGGGTACGTTGGGTGTGAGGGGTCTTGTGACCCCCGCAATCCCGGGTGTTTCTCCGGTGGGGAAGCAGAGCCGATGGCTGCCCCGTGGCGAATCCGGTAGGGGTAGGGGAGTGTGCTCTTGCTGTTGGCAGTTTGTCCAAGGACAAACTGACGTGTCGAGGTGGGGCCTCACCAGAGCCGGGGTGTTCTGGTGCACGGCGGGGTTTTGCTGGCAGTGGGAACTGAAGGGTGTTTCTTCCTGCTGCTCGTTTACCAGGGCACAGATAAATCTGGGGATTGGTGCTCCGAGTGAAGCTGGGCTGGGGCTGGATGGGGGTCCTGTCTCTTCCCTCTTCTGGGATCTCAGAGGGTGTATTTTTCCACAACGTTTCTTTATCTCTCCCCCCTGCACCTTATTGCTGGTGAATGTGTTTCTGATTTGCTGTCTCACGTGTAGGTCATTATCAGGCATTGCAACACGCGGTTCCTCTCCTCTGCTGAGTATGTGTGAATGGGAAGTTTTAAAAAACAGGATTAATTTTTGCTGAATCTCATCTTACTGTCTAGAAACATGCTGCATTTTGCGGTATAACTCAGGATGGTATGTACTCACTGGGATAACATCCCACTTCTTTACAATCATAGAATGGTTAGAGTTGGAAGGGACCTTAAAGATCATCTCATTCCAACCCCCCTGCCCTGGGCAGGGACACCTCCCACCAGACCAGGTTGCTCCAAGCCCCATCCAGCCTGGCCTTGAACCCCTCCAGGGATGGGGCAGCCACAGCTTCTCTGGGCAATTTAGGATTAGGGTGCAAAATTTATTAGTGTCATCTTATTTCCTTTTAATAACTTTGCTGTTTGATTGACCCCAGATGCTGTCCAACCTCCACTCAAGGCTTTGCCATTATTTACTCTTGCTACTATATGTCTCTTCAGCCCCCAGCTGGTCTGATGGCAGCATATACGTGGCAATTTTGATTAATTAAAATCATGCAAACAAGATGTCATGAGTCAGTGTTAAATGACGACTCTAAAACGTAGAATCCAGTCCCTTTCCAGGGCCCAGCAATTTCACAGTTCTCAATGTAAAGAAAACTTCGGTCAGTCTGTTCAAAGTCAGGCTTTTCCCGATGATGCCAGTTTTAATGAAATGGCCCGAAACCGCTTTAGGCTTGGAGCTCAGTTTTGCTGTAGACTCTGATTCACTAAATGTGTCCTGACATTCACAGGTCATTGGCATCATTAAAAGCTTGGTTGATTAATTAAACAGCCAGCTTGCCTAACAAAGTCCTCTTCGCTGCTTCTGATTGGCTCTCTCGTTCTCATTGGTTAATCGATGGAAATTCAGAGGGGTTTTTTTATACCCGTCGTTTTACAAAATTGACTTCTGTAACAAGTGGTGAGAAATCAGAGCAGAGGAAGCCTCGGGCAGTGACCGGGGAAGGCAGCGAGTGCCCGGGGGCAGAACGCGCCGGGCAGCAGCGTGTGCCATGTGCCACGCGTGTGCGGGACGGGGAGCCGTGTGTGTGCAGGACAGGGAGCCGTGTGTGTGCGGGACAGGCAGCCACGGGTGCTCGTGAGGGGAGCCACAGAGCCTGCAGGACAGGCGCTGTTTGTGTGCGGGACGTGGAGCCATGTGTGTTTGCGATGGGCAGCCACGTGTGTGTGGAATGGGAGCCACGTGTGTGCAGGACAGGCAGCAGCGTGTGCGGGACAGGCCATGCGTGTGCGTGATGGTCAGCCGTGCGTGTGTGGCATGGGAGCCATGTATGTGCGGGACAGTTAGCCACGCGTGTTTGGGACAGGAGCCATGCGTGTTTGGGGTGCGGGACAGGAGCTGCACGTGTGTGGGACAGGTAGCCATGTATGTTGTGGGATGGGCCACGCATGTTTGGGACGGTCCAGGCACAGTGGAGGGCGTCAGGGCAGGAGCTGATGCCGGGTGCGGACGGGGAGCACCAGGGGAGAGGGCACAGTGTCCTCTAAGGGGTGGAAAGAGGCCACAGCCCCGATGGGCAATGGGCGGTTGTTGGAGCATCAGGACCTGCCTCAGTTCAGCAAAGGCGTTTTCATTCTCTCCCCTGAGTAATGTTTTGGTGTTAATTTTCCATGTAACGAGGAGGGAGCGCAGAGTGAAGGTTGTGCCACAAGCTGTCCTGGGCGGTGCTGGGGTGGGCGTTTGGCGGGGTCTCCCCACCACGGTTGGAGGTCTTTGGTGTGAGGCTCAGATGGTCAGCTGAAGCTCAGATCACCTCCTTTTGGAGAGCACACGTTCCTCTGCTGCCACCCATTCTGCAGGGTTTTCACCAAATTGTTACCTTCCCACCTCAGCTACCTTCCCACCTCAGCTACCTTCCCACCAGCTGCTCACCTGCTGGTACTTTGAGCAAAATACTAATGTATGCTACATACAGATAGGTATATATGATTCTATACTAGCAGTATATATATACACACTATACACTAGGTAGCTGGAATTACGGCACGTGCCTCAGGTTGGACTTGTCATTATAAGTTATGGATGTCTGTAGCACTGTAAAATGATTTGTCAGATGTTTTATTTAGAATCATAGAATGACAGAAGGGTTTGGGTTGGAAGGGACCTTTATAGATCATCCAGACCCACCCCCTGCCCTGGGGCATCTTCCAATAGATCAGGTCGCTCAAAGCCCTGTCCAGCCTGGCCTCGGGTTTCAGAACAAAAAAACTTAGAAATCAGGTAACACATACTTTTAATATTTTCTTTCTCTGTATTTGTTAATGTTCATGCTTCTTCTGTTCAAGTCCTCCTTCTTCTTAGTGATGTGGATGAAAGCTCTGCATCCTCTCCTTAGAGTTTCAACAGTGTTTATTTAATTGATATCCTTGTTTCATCTTCCATTAGACCAAAGCGAATGTACAGATAACATTTTTCATGGTTAGTGACCATTTTTTTCTTGCTGAGAAGCATGTCTTAACATAAAGAAGTTACAATTTTTGTATGGTTTTCAGATCGTTTTTAGTCCACTGTGTTTCCCCAGATTTTTATTGCATGGACACGTTCAATTGTTGTCTTTTTCTTCACTGGGTTGGTTTAGAGTTTTTCTGCTTTTTGTGCTGCTGTGGCCAAAGTAATTGAATCCTGCCTCGGGGTCTTTGTTTTCTGTGGGAACCGTGATATAAATTTTCAGATAGACCCAAAGGGATCATTTAAATGCAGCAGCCTGCAAACTCTGCCATTGCTAATAGAAGAAAAAATGCTAATTTTTTTAAACTGGGTAAAATATGGAAGTAAGGCAGTTGATATTGGCCCCCCTAATACTAATTCGCTTACTATTAACTTTAGTTTATTTGACAACTTGAAATTCCTTTGTATGGCAAAATTTTTATGGAAAACATGGTACTGTGGTGAAGTCGTCCTGTGTGAGCCGGGGGCCGTGGCTGCCTGGGAACAGCCCAGCTCCAGGGCTGCTGCTGGGAGGCTGCAAGGGCTGCGCACGTCGGACAACTGCTGGCTGAATTGATCACCAGAGGAGTGGTTAATAAATTTATCAACATTGTCATTATTTATTTTTAATTAAAAGCCACTGAGTGGAGGAGCACGCCTCTTCCAGCCTCCCTCTTGGCTCTCCAGCTGGCACCGCTGCGAGCATCCCTGCTCTCCGGGCTCCCGGGGGGCTCCGTCGCAGGGGGTGGGAAGGCCAAAGGGGCAGCTCGGCCAAAGGGCTCGTGCCAGAGCAGAGCCACCAGGACCCCCGGCCACCGTGCCCGAGTCCTGGGTGACGGCGGAGCGCGGGGCCGCGGCAGTGGGGTCCCCGAGGGGCAGCCGGGGCTCGGGGCAGAGCCAGGCGAGGAGGCAGCGGGTGAGACGGAGGAACAGAATTAACGGCCTAAAGCCTGGGGGAAGTTTCACAAAAGAATGGATCAGCAGGTGAGTGCTGAAGCAAACTGATTTAAAAAAACAAAACAGTAGGTAATTACTGAAGGATTTTTAAGTACGGAGCGGATGAGTAGGTAGTAATAACGTGCATTTTCTTTTCTCTCAAAACAGTTATTATATCAGGGAAAAGAGACTAGCAACAAGGAGCTGTTGAAGCCAAGTTTAGGAAAAGCCTTAGTGTCGATGTGGCGAGCTAACGACCAATGGACTTGTGTGTGCCATAGTGCTTATACCCATAATGGAGAACAGGAGAATTTATCAGCTGGGAAATAATTTATGGTGAGATTTAACCATTGCATTTTCAGAAGACTGTGCGTCCCTAATCTATTTTAATTCTTTAATATGAGAGAATGGGTATGAGGGAGCTGACTGATGGTAAGTGTAAAAACTGATAGTTTTTAGATGCAGTGTTGGGGGATATGGTGTAGGGGAGAACTTTGTAGAGTAGGTTTGATGGTTGGACTCGATGGTCCCAAGGATCTTTTCCAACCTGAATGATTCTATGATTCTATGGGACTTATCAAAACTTCAAAACAGCTTGATGGAAATGCTTCTGAAAAGGCTGCAGAAGTTAGGTGAGGGGAGCAGAAGAGCTGCAGCGTGCCGAGTGCCAGGGAAAGAGATCGGCCTGGGGAAGCGTGAGCCAGTGAGGGATTCTTGTCTGCAGGAGAGTGATGGGGCGCTGAGGCCAGGAGAGAAAACACCTCAGAGTTCCAAACTTTGATCAGAGTATTAATAACATGAAGAGGAACACAGCAAGCAGGACGGTGTGAGTGTGGTGACGTGGGTCAGACAGACCGGGGGGTCCAGCAGGGTCCTGTCGGGAGCCACAGGCAGAGCTGTTGCCCCTGGAGGGGTGAGACAAGGGACACGCATACAGTGATGCCTCCCCAGGATCCCCTCCAGCCTATATCAGCAGTTGGCTTAGGGGGTCACTGAGCTGCAGGTGTTACCTGATAACCCCCAACTGACGTCTTTTCCAGGAAACTGTGGTTATTATATTTTGAATGTGTATCAGCTCTTTGTGCTTGTGCCAAGGGTGGGGAAAAAGGGAGCTGCAGGGAACTAGTGGCCTCTCAGCCTCACCTGGGTCCATGGGAAGGTGATGGAGCAAATCCCCTTGGAAGGCCTGGCCAGGCACATGAGGGACAGAAGGTGATTTGGAATAGCCAGTGTGGATCTATCAAAGTAAAATTGTACCCAGCCAACCTAATTGTTTTCTCCCGTGAGATGGCTGGCTCTGAGCGAGGGGAGCACAGGGAAGGTTGTCAGCCCCGGTCATGGGGAGGTGTTCAGCATGGTGTCCCACAGCATCCTCATTGCCAGAAGGGACAGGGATGGTCTGGGCAGGAGGATGGCAAGGTAGGTGCGAAGCTGGCTGGGCCAGTGGGCTCAAAGGGTGGGGATGGGCTGTGGGGAGCCCAGCTGGTGGCTGGGTACGAGCCCATTCCTCAGGGATGGACACGGGGGCCGGTACTGTTTGGTGTCATCATTGACACCGACCGGAGCCCTGAGATGCTGTGGGGTCTCTGCCCTTGGAGAGGGCGATCGCCCACCACAGCCCCGAGGAGCTGCTTGTCCTGAGCTTTCTTCAGGACCCTTCCCCTGCCCTGAGCCTGTGGTGTGCTGGTGTGGAGCTCCATGGCGAACACGTGCTGGTAGCGAGGAAATACCAATCCTCTGACCTGCTTTGACTCTGCTGGTTTCACTTAGTACCCTCCCGAGTTTTGTTTTGAAAGAGGCTTTTTTGCTGGTGGGTAGGAGTTAGTGCAATTTAACAGAAGCGGTGCATTTGTAACAAACAAGGTGTACGTGCAAAATCTTGGAGTCTTAAGTAGGAAGGATCCAGCCACAAAATGAGAGTGGTTGTTGAGACCTGGAGGCAGAGGGGGTGTGGGTTGATGTAAGATGGGAGAAGCTGCAGCTTTGAAGCCAAGGGTGGTGGTAGCCCGTAAGCCCGCAGTTATTGCTGCAATTAGAGTCGGATCTGGACAGGGCGCTCCGCATGGGTTAAGCTGAACGCCCGGTGATGTGCACCGTGCTGATTTGTGGTTGTGACTATGCAAGGGAAGGGGCCGGGGAGACCAATTTGGAGTCGATTACCGGAGCCTGGCGGCACGTTGTGGAGCACATCAGTGCCAGGGTGCCTAATGAAGATGTCCTATCTGTCACCTTGTCTTGTGGTGTTTGCAGCAGTTCCCGAGGAGATAGTACCTGCTTGTCTTTCCCATAACACTTCTGGTTTTGTCACAGTTCTTCTTAGTCTTCTCTTTTTCAGGCTGAAGAGTCCTGTCTGTTCAGTTGAGCCTCACACAGATGTCACTCCAGCCCATAGATCTGTTCTTCCTTGTCTGTTCCTTTTCCACTTCTGGTGTGGCCTTTCCCCGCTATTCTGTGGGGGACCTGCTGAGCGTGGCTGTGGTGGGGTTGCAGGACTGCTGGCCACCGCTGGGCAATAGCCAGCCCAGAGCCTGTCAGTGCATTCCACTCGCGTGGGGTTGATCTGCTCTGTCGTTCAGCGGCTGGCTGTGTGAGGTCCTTCTGCTGGGTTTGGCAGTCGGTTCTCAGTTTTACCACGCCAGGGACCTTCGTTGTTGGCTCATGGTTTGCTCCCCTCCCCAGACCATCCCAGACCATCCCAGTCCTGTTGGCCGCGCAGGCACTGGATGAATCCTGGGGGTCTCTGCTGCGAGAACTGCCTGGCTGTTCCGCCTGCCCTCCGTGGCACGTCTCTCCCCCAGCGATGGTGGGACCCTGCCCTCTCCCCCCTGGGCGGCAGAGCTGTTCAACCCCAGGCAACTATCTGCAGCAAGCCCCCAGAGGAGCTTCAGGGGCACCCAATCTGGATCACAAGCATAAAAACCCAGTGGACAAGAATCAGGGTCGATGATGCAAAATGAAGCGCATTGGAGAGAGAAACATGAACTACTTTAACGCCTGTGCAATGGGCTGAACCGAATCCTCAACACCGGGCAGGCATGCGGGGGTTAATGTAAGAAATTGGGATCGTAAAATCCATAAGGGCCTAAACATTGACCCCGAGTTCTTACATTAACAACCTGATCCATAAAGATCTTATGAATCCGTAAGATTCATTATGAAAGATCCATTATTCATTATAACGATCCGTTATGACTCCACAAGATCTTTACGGATCCGGTTGTCAGGCTGTGCTAGAAATGCCTGTTTTGCAATATGCTCAGTATAAAAATACAGAAGCAGGAGTAAATATATCACCTCTGTTGACAATTCTTTCAGATGACTACAAGCAGTGGTGAGTTATGAATAAAGATGTGAGCATGGGTGCCATAAACAAGAGCACAAAAAGGCCCCACTGGGTCAATCCCGTGTCTGTGTGACCCAGTGTCCTCTCTCTGACCCAGTGTCTGTCCCCGGCAGTGGCCAAAGGACAAAGGACGCTCCCCAGGGACCGCATGGTCCAGCCGCTTTCTGCAGCCCGTTCCCCCCACGCTCCTCCTGTTAAAACAACTGCTGCTTTAGGGTTGTTAGAGGCTGCATCTCCATCTTCTCTCTCTTTTTTTTTTTTTTTTTTTTAATATACACATAGAGCAAATTAGACCTGGGCCCATCAAAATCAATTATCTTTTACTTCATTCACACGCAGAGTTGTGCAGGCAGCAGAGGACTGGTGCCAGATCTCGGAAACTGGGAGTGCGCGCTGGAAAGGACGTGGGGCTTGGCCCTCTGGAGGGAACAGAGCGGTCAAAGGACCCTCAACCCAAACTGCCACGTGCTTTGGTGGGACGTGCTGGTGTGACGCCTGGAGGTGGAGGCAAGGGGAGAGCGAGCTGAGGCTAGGACAGTATTTTATAGCTGTATGTGACAGCTGGGAGACAGATGCTGGAATATTGCCTCTGGCTCTGATTCTGCACTTTAGAAAGTGTATTTAAAATTAAAGAGGGTGCTGAAAAGAGCAACAGAAATGATTTGAGATCTGGAGAAAATGCACTGCAATTCATGAACATCAGCCTCTTCTCACCCTAACCCAGACTGAGAGGGGATGGTGTCAGACGGGGGCTACCAGTGTGGCAAGAAACTACTGAGTACTAAGGAGCTACTCAGTATCACAGAGAAAGGTATAGCAACAAATAATGATTGTATTGGAAGTTTAAACAAGGGAAATCAAGTGAGAATGGAGACACAGATTTGTTCATTGAGGATGAGTGTTTGCTTGTCAATTTATCCAAGGAGGGAGCATTGTTTCCGTCATGTGATGTTTTTAGAGTCAAGTTGGATGCTTTTCAGGAAACTGTTAGCCAAGTTCACGTAATTTCGTTCATTATGGGAGTTACTGGTTGAAGCTTTCAGGGCAGTGACATATTGCTCAGGCGAGATGATAAATACTTGAAGGGTGGGTGTCAGGAGGATGGGGCCAGGCTTTTCCCAGTGGTGCCCAGG
>JAHREE010149558.1:0-12616 GCA_033628505.1 Tringa tobata | reverse complement strand
GCGTTTCCTTAGGCTGGTGTTTGCGGTGGTGCTGGTGGGGGTGGAAGGGGAGCCCCTGTCCTGCCCCGGGGCAGGGGCGCGATGCGAGGGGGCCGTTGGAGGCAGCCGCAGGGGGTAGCGCCAGGAGGGGTGCGAGCAGAGACGTGCTGGTGCCGGCCACTCGTTGGAGCGATGCCAGGGCTGAGAGCCGGCATCATCGTGACTTACCCGCCCGGCACGGAGCGAGGCGGTTTCGCCGGGAGAGGGTGAGAGCGGAGCTTGTGTCTGCAGCGGCTGGATGGGGGTGAGAAGGGGACGGAGCGGCGGGACATGGGCTCCTCTCTGGCACGGCAGCTGGCTGAGCAGAGAGACAACCGGCGAGCTGCTGGGGACCACGCACCCCGAGACAAGAGCACGGTACTGCTCCTGCCCCGACTGCCGTGCCAGGCACCGCCGGCCGAGGGGCGCGGGAGGACTGTCCTGCCGTGCCACCCGTCCCGCAGAGGGACCCTGCGGGGGCTGCGGGGCTGGGCAGGGGGTCCATTCCTCACGTCGGGGGCACAGTGGGGAGGTGTCTCTGGGCCAGCATGGGGAACGGCTGGCACAAGCGTGTACAGGCGTACGTGGGGTGGGCTGCTGTGGGGGTTCTGCTCCTGCCCGTGCCTTCAGGGGCTGGTGCTCTCTTCTGGGAGAGCAGATGCACGGAGGGGATGTCTCTGCTGTGTGGTGCGGACCCTGCCTGTCGCTCTAGGCGTGATGCTTCCCCGTTATTTGTAGTGGTGCCTAATTGCTCAGGCAGTGACAAAACGGTTTTATTTCTGAGATGTGGTAATTTAAAGGCCTGTGAAGGGTTAGCTGTAAGTCTAACAGGATGGTGGGACCGCTCCTAAGGTTGTGGTATGTGAAGTCTTCAGCCCTGTGGCTAATGAGAGCAAAGTGTCAAAATGTTTGGAGTTTAGAGTCTGACTTTTAGTGGCAGGATACACTACTTGAATCTTTTAATGACCTTGAAACATGATTTTTAACTGCCATTAAGAAAGAAAAATAAGAAAAATGAAAATAACTCCTGTTTTTTGAGTGCCAGTGGACTTGTTTTAAGAAGTGGGGAAATTGATCTCTTGAATTGCTAGCAATAACGAAGTGACTTGCTAAAATCGGTCAATCAGCCTCAGTCCCTTCTGCCTCTTGGGATCTGCAGGCAGTGACATTTCTTATAGATATTTTTCCTGCTGAATTGCAGTAGGCCATTTAGAAATGGGAGTGCAAAAAATGCGTGTTGGAAAAGGGCAATCGCATTGTGCTTGTAAACGAAAATCTGTGCAGAAAAAACTTGGCATTTACCATAATGTCCACGAAGGGCATCGTGCTACCAAAAGTCTTAGAGTCTTGGGATATTACCACCTTGAAGGGGAAAGAAGCAAGACAGTTAAAACACACTTAAAGTAATTATGAGGAGCACATATGCCATTACTGTTGTAGACAACTGACAGTAGCGTAGAGCCAGAAGTGCTGGCCACAGACGCCGATCCTCTTCGGCTGCTGATGGTACAGTTATGGAGGGATGGCAGACCTGGTGAGGGCTGGGGCGGTGCAGGCGGGAGCTGCAGGCAGACCCAGCACCACAAAGCAATGAGAAGGTGTCAGTGTGATGGACAACACCCGCAGCAGGTCTGCAGTGTGACTGTCACCACCGTTCCTGTTGGGGTTAGCGCACAAGAGGTGGCTGCAGCAGGGAGGGGATGGTGGCACTGCTCGGTGGAGCAGCAGGACACGAGGGACGCCTTTGCCCAAGGTGTGCCTGGGTGAGGGGAGCGAACACCATGGACACTGCCATGCCAGGAGGAGGAGAGGAGCTGACGCAGGCTGTGAAGGACCTTGGGAAGAGATGGGCTGTTGGAGCTGGGTGCGGGAGCGGTGTGTGGTGGCAGCGTGTGAGGAGGGGCTTCACCTTTCTTCGGGATGGAGGGATCGTGTGTGTCTGGGCCAAAGGAGGGATTTGCGTCAACAGTGGCTGAAGGTGATCAAGGCTGGAGCAAGGATTCTAGCCCTGAGGATGGAGAACAGGGTGGTGTCTTGCTGCTGGTTTGTGCTGCTGTCAGTGCCCTTTGCATCCCAGGACCCCCTCCATGGCAAGAAACACACCGGACCTCAGCATCTGGCGTATCAAAGGTGGGCACGTGCGAGGCTGGTCCTACCTCTGCTGCAGGAGACCTCTCACCTCTAGCTTCTCCTTCTGCCCAGACAAACCAATGGACGAAGGGCAGGACAGCAGGATCTAGTGGCTGTCCTGGATGACTGCAGTCCACCTGGCCCCCATCCTCCTTTGGTAACAGCAGACCCGGATTTGTGTCTTAGGAGAGAACTGGAAGGGTAAAAGTGGGAAAACTGGTGGGCTGAGATAAGGATGGTTTAACATGTAAAGCAAAAGCTGCATGTGCAAGCAAAGCAAACTCAGGAATTCATGCACTGCTCCCCATGGCAGGTGGGGGTTCAGCCATCCCCAGGACGTACGGGCTCCATCACACGTGACAGTGACTTGGGAAGACAACTGCCATCGCTCCAAACATCCCCCCTTCCTCCTCCTTCCCCGTCTGAGCAGGATGCTCTGTGGTCTGGGACATCCCTTGGTCAGTCGGGGTCACTGTCCCGGCCGTGTCCCCCCCAGCCCTTTGCTGGTGGGGGTGAGGAGCAGAGCAGCCCCTGGGGCTGTGCGAGCGCTGTGCAGCAGTGACTGACGTGCCCCCGCGCTATCGTCTCCGTTCCCAGCACGGGCCCCGGGCAGAGCCCCGCACCAGCCACTCTGAAGAAGCTCAGCTCTATCCCGGCCAACACCGTCACATCCCGGCGGTGTCCTGTGTGGAGGAGGTGTCCCCGCTGCGGATGGCGGGGGCTGTTCCCCCTCCTCTGTGAGGCCTTGGCCTCCTGCGCGCCTGGGCCTCTGCAGGGCCTCCATCCTGTGAGTGTTGGAGGGGCTCAGGGCCGGTTTGGAGACGCTCTGAGCCAGCGTTAAACATTGTCGTGGTGTATGATGAAACCAATTATCAGAGGTTTCTGTGGGGATTGATGCCGTGTCTGTTTGCTGCTGCCTAACGGCCGGTGTGAGCGCGTATCCAGCCGCCGGCTGGAAGGAGGAGGTGGGTCTCTCCAGCCTCTTCCAGGGCCTGTGACCCCGCGTCAGCCCCCGCACTCTGGAGAGCGGATGGTTTGTCTTAATTCCAGCTGCTGTTGGGGCAAACCAGACCCCAAGAAAAGATTAGTCTTTCTTTGCTACCGACATTGCCGGAAACATCAACATGTGCTTGGCGTGAAGGGGACGTGCTGTCTCCGCTCGTGCCAGGCGCCCGAGCCGGGAGCCTGCGGCTGCTGCCCCTCAACGAGTGACAGAATCGTCTCTCTGCAAGTAGAATACCTCCTTTATTTTCTTTCTTTTCCATTCAAGAGAGAGAAGCTTGTTCCCTTGCACCAGTTTCCCCTCAGTGAGCGTTTCTCTGCTGGAGGATGTTGGTTTTTCTTGCGGTTCAGTGCTGGCGCAGGGTGATGGGTTGCAGCAGGGCGGCTGCGGCCGGGCAGCAGAGCTGTGCCCCATCCCTGGGCTCTCTCCTGGCCTCAGCACTCTTCCCACATCCCTCATCCTTGTGAGCAAACAGAAGTCCCTCACACTTGAGGAGGTGGGAGCTCATTTTCCTCAATCACCTCCTTGGCGCCGGCGCGGGGCAAGAGGGGTCTCGCCTGCCCACAGCCCCCATCCCGGCCTGTGCCACTGGGGAATGGAGAGACTTAAAACACCCCTCAAGAGAGCCAGGGGGAGTCTTACTTAGGGCCTTAGTTCTGTTTGTGTGAGTTTTTGTTGGGTCTTGGGGATTTTTCCCTCCCCAGAGAAAGCTTGCTTGGCTCTGGTGAGCATCACCATTCAAACATTGCCATTGCAAATCGCCGTCATCCTCACACTAAATACGGTGCTTCCGCTCATGGGAAGATCCATGATGAGTGTTTGTTCAAGCATTCAGAGAGCTTTATATAAATACATTCAGGTTTACATTTTTGCATGTAGGAAAAAATGGGATGCAATGCCTTTACTGGCTTCTGATTATTTTTTTATTCTTTTGATTTCTATCAAACTGCATTTGGATGAAAGCTGAAATCCAATTAAAATTAAAGCAAAATAACATTTTAAATTGTGTCTTTATCACTTAAATAAATGTTGCTTTGAATGTACTGGACACGGAAGACTAAAAGTAAATTTATCAGTACATATCTTTTGTATTTAAAGCTGACTGATCTTTTAAACAAAGGAAGATTTGGTTTGTATGAGTGGTTCTCATCACAAATTCTCAAAGGTATTTAAGTGCCAGAAAATAAGTAAGTATCTAGTGAGATTTCAAAATTGCTTAAGCGGTTTAGGCATCTGCTGCTTAGCTCCCCTTCATTTCAGTGGGAGTCTGACATTTGCTCTCTCTCTTCATGTCTAGTCACCTTAATACATTTGAAAACCTGGCCCCAAATCCCTCAAGTTCTTAGAATAATGAGATCTCATTCCTTTCCCACCAGGGTTTTATTCATAGATTGGGGGAGGAAAACAAGCTTCCGTACTCTCTCAGTTCTCAAATCTCCCTTCAGCTTTGAGTGAATCAGTCCAAATAATAAGGAAAATACTCTGTGTTTCTAGCTAAATTGAAATGGAAAACAATCGGATCGGAAAGCTTTTCTGTGCAGCATAAGCTGAAAAACGCACATGGAAGGATGTAAATACCAGCGTTGGCTTCATTGTGAGAAGTGGATGTAACGTGCCCGGCAAGGGCCGTGGCTGTGACACATTTGTAGGGTTTGAGTTGGTTTCAGAAGCTGTGTTTCGCTTCAGATTCTGAACGATTCAGAAAAAGCAGGCTTGGATTCGTGACTGTTGGCAGAAGGGTCATTTAACCCATGCATTTTTGTAAATGCTTGGAAATACAGACACCCGCGTCGGCTGTCGTGCTGCAAACTGGGGTTAACTGGGGGTGTTTTTAAGGTGGGGGGTACCTTTAGTGTAACTGAAATCTCATGTAATTGTTGGTTTGGCACAGCCCGGTGTGCTGTAGCGCTAGGGGCTGCTGCGGTGACCACGGTGGAGCCCGGGTGGGGAGCAGGTCCTCGGGAGCCCCCATGTCCCCTGTGTGAGAGGGGGGGATGTGCCGGGATGGGATGGCCATGCCATGCTGGTCTGATTTTGGTTAAGTTCTTCAGTGTTGGTTCAGACGTTGAGTGCTGCAGGTCTGGCTGCATCAGCCTGCTGGGGATGGGTGCCTTTGACCAAACCAGCTGAAACGGCAGATGGGGGGGCTGCCGAGGGGGGACCTCGCACCCTGCCTGTTGGCAGACACCTCAGCAGAGCTGGGGTTCCTCTGCGGAGGCTCTCCAGACCTGCTGTGGCTTCTCCCAGTGACCCTGAAGGATCCCCAGGAGGAGCAGGGAGCTTGATGGGGCGTTCATGTTCTCTGGTTGTTGGGCTGCAAAGGCAAAGTGTGTGAGAGGCCTCCCAGGAAGAGAGTCCCTGCCTTTGACGCATTGGTTTCAAGCCTGTAGTGACCAGGGTGTCTCAGTTAGCAGTTTCCTGTTCTTTTTACCCAGTCCAAGTTCTGTCATCTCCCAAACCTGGCTATTGATGTGGCACCCGGAGCTGTTCGGGAAGCAGCGGGGCTGCGTCCCCAGGATTTGTGTATGGAAACGGCAGTCTCTCTCTCTCTCTGTGGCCGTAGTAATATTGAACTTGAATGAAACCATGTATTTTTTTCTAGCTTTACTCTGGAAAACAGCTCAACTGAGCTAACTATATACCTCTCTGTTGGTAAAGAATCAGAAACTGAAAACTCCTAGCAAAAGGAAGCGTGGGGCTGCTCTGCTCCTCTCAAAACATGTGCGGTGACCCTGCTCCTGGCTCTTGGCCGTGTCCTGTCTCTGCTGCATGAACACAGCCCTTTGTATGGCCGGATGGTAAGCCTGGCCAGAGCCACCATCTAGGTTGTGATCTTCTCTTTACTTTTCCCTTTGTTTGGTCTCTTTCCTTGTTATGCCTTATTGCACTTATTGCAGAGCCAGGCTGTCACCGAAATCCTGGGCAGGGGATTTTTGTAACACCATAACATTACACCTCTGGTAAATACCCTTTTTCCTTGTCTATGTTCTCGGTTTTCTTAGGCAGTTTTGTTGTTCCTTGAGGTCTAGGACCGCACCCGGAGGAGCAGAACTGGGCAAGGGAGCGCAGAAGTCACGGTGCTGGTGTCCTGCCTCCTCCCCATGGTGTTAAGTTTGGGAATTGCAGCAGCCTCTGAATGCGGGCACCAGGGCCGGGGCACACTGCAGAGCAGGTCGGCCGTGACAGATTGATGGAAATGGAACATTTTTCTATGTGAAAGTTAACTGGCTACGTTTCTGGGCTTTATAAATTATTTTTGAAGCACTGCTGTGGATTTGGTCCGAGACCTTCTGTGTTCTTCATCGGGAAACACAGGGTAGTAATTGATTGGCCCCCAAGGGAAATTCCATGCGTAGGCCTGTTAATGCCCGCGTGGTGCACGTTAATGCCCGCGTGTGCACGTTAATGCCCGCGTGGTGCATGTCAACGCCCGCGTGGTGCACATTAATGCCTGCGTGGTGCATGGGGCCGTGGTGACGAACACGCACCTACAGCAGGAGAGTGCATGTCCCAGAATGGAGGATGCCTCTCTCTGCATCCTGCTTTTGCTCATGTACTCTCTTCAGTTTCCTTTCTAAATTTAAAAAGTACAATTAAACGTTGACATAGTGCATCAACTTCCTGTTGTCAAACGATGTTTTAAATTCCTGAGCAGCTGGAACAGTAGAGACATGAAGGAGCCGGCTCTGCTGGGCGCTGCTGGTCCAGGTAGGATGCATTTCTGGGGCTGTAAATGAACACTGGCAGACCCTCGGGAGCAGAAGTTGGGGTTGGTGCCTTGATGTGTCTGACTGTGGCACAGAAGGGAGGCTGCTGCCAGCCACCGTGGCATGGCAGAGGTACAGTGTTGGCCTCCACCGGGAGTGCACCTAAATGCCCCTCTGTCTCTGGGAACCCCGTAAAGGCCACTGGAACAGGGACCTGTGTGGTCAAAGGCTGCCAGGGTCGAGGGGATGGGATGTGCTGGGGAGTCCCTTCCTTGTCTTGTGCCTCCACATGTCCCCTGACCGCTGGTGCGGTTCTCAGTGGGACTGGCAGTGCCACGGGTTTATTGGAGCCACGTGTGGAGGATCATCCTTTGGGTTCGAACAGCATCGTCTGCTGAATGGCTGCTGGGAGGAGATGACGCGTGTGGACAAACGGGAGTGGAAGGAACAGGGTTAAATCTGCGCAATCGGGTGATGGTTGGGAAGATGCATTTTGGGACAGCATCCTGGAGGCGGTTGCTGGAGTTGTCAAGTCCCGTCTGTGCTGTTGCTGGCAGGCAGCTGCGATTCCCGACAGCGCGTCTGTACTTGTGCGGAAGCTGAAGGGATACGGAGCAGGAGGTGGGGTTTGTTTCAGCTACTTGTGAGGCGAGAGGGGGTTTGGGGGAGAAGTAACACTGAGCAGTGAGGGTTAGAATCATGGAATCGTCTGGGTTGGAAGGGACCTTTCAGATCATGGAGTCCAACCATGGACCCAGCACTGCCAAACCCACCGCTGACCCATGTCCCTCAGCACCACATCTGCCCAGCTTTGAAATCCCTCCAGGGACGGCGACTCCACCACTGCCCTGGGCAGCCTCTGCCAAGGCTTCCTCTCCTCCCTTTTGGGGAGGAAATTGTTCCCAATCTCCATCCTAAACCTCCCCTGGGGCAACTTGAGGCCGTTTCCTCTTGTCCCATGGCCTGTTCTCTGGGAGAAGAGACCGACCCCCCCCGGCTCGCCCCTTCTTTCAGGGAGTTGGAGAGAGTGAGAAGGTCTCCCCTCAGCCTCCTTTTCTCCAGGCTGTACACCCCCAGCTCCCTCAGCTGGGAAGAGGGCCATGCTCCGCACCGAGGGACCAGCTGTGGCTCCAGCCATCCCCCGTGACTCCCTGCTCTTCTTGGCTCTCCCCTTACTGCACTCTTGCCCCTGGGGCACCGAGGGCAGTGAACCTGGTACCTGAATCACGTGTCTGTGGCATTGTGTGTTTTCTGGTGTGTTCCCATGGCACCAGCATCTCTGCACGTGTGGGTATCACTGCAGACGGCCAGAGCCAGCAGGTTCAGCGCTGCCGTGGGCGCAGGGGACCTGTGTGTCTGTGGGGTTCTGCCCGAGGTAATGAGCTCTGCTGAGATGCAGTGACGTTGCGAGGGGTGGTGCTCTAGGATGGCTGTACAGTTTTATGTACCTCACCTGGCGTGTTCATGGCACGGCTCCACGGTGCTGATTTTAGAAAAAAAATGTGCTCTGTGTTTTAGGTTTACTTCTGCAGACTCACCACACAGAGGCTGGATTTGTTTTAAATTGGGTTCACAGCCCAGCATTAGTTTGTCTCATCCTTGGAAAGTTTCATCCAGATGATGTTTTCTGTCTGATTCTCCCCACGGTCTCCTCAGCGTGTCAGAGGAACAGCACCCGTGAACTTTGTGGGTCCCAGTTTTTGGGATTTGCAGGCTCCTCTCTAGAGCTGGTTCTAAAGGTATTAAGTTTTCCCCTGAGAAAATTACATTTTGACAAAATGAAAATATTAGGCAAAATAATATGTGATGAAATTTTGTTTAGGAAGCCTTTGAAAGGAATTGGACACGTTTCCACACCCTGTTGGGTATTTTTCAGATTTTTTTTTTTCTATTTTCAAACTGGGAATGTTCAAAATGAAATTTGAAGTGAATCACTTTGGAATTCATTTTGCTTCAAAAAAAAAAAATAGTTTTTCTATATCAAATTAGGGGAAAATTTTGAAACTTGAGTTTTTTTCACCAGTTAGAAGATCTGCTTTGCTCGGCTGCATTCGGGCGGCAGTGTGATGGTTTGCAGGAGCAAGAGCAGTTCCCTGACCATCGGTCACAGCCTGACCGATCCGTTAGAGCTCTTCCCACAGACATCAACTTGCATGGTATTTCTGCTGTGTCAGACACTTTCTAGAGAGCCTTCCCTGAAACTGGCTACTGCAAGGTTTGATTAAAATAAACTCAGAAAAGCCCCAGCCAACCTGCAATTACAGGTCTGAAGACCTGGACTGGAAATGTGTGAGATGGGTGTTTTCAAACTGTAGTCTCTCCAAGTGTTGCCTGCCTGGCAGAGCTGCAACTTCTAGAGTCTAGAAATTAATAAAATAATGTATTCATCAAGTATAGCTATGCAAAAGAGAAAAAAGAGGAAAAACCAACAACCCAACAGAAACCGGGTGGACTTAAAGGAGAGCCTTTAGAGCCCTCAGTCACCTCAGGAGAACAAGGTTTGGTCGTTGGCCAAAGACAGGAAATCCCACCAAGAGTAAAGCACAGTTTCACAGCAGACAGCGGGACAGCCGTGCCCATTGCGCTGTGCAGTAATAGTCAGTGTTTGGGTGGCCTGAGCTTTCCTGGGAAGTGTTTTAGGTTCAGCAGGTGGGTGGGTGATAGGAGTTTGCGACACAGCACACGGCATTGGGGTGGGAGGCGGATGACCTTTGGGCTGTGCCCACCATGGCTGAGATGCTCTCCCACAGCCAGCTCCGTGCCATTGAGGGGTTCGTGACGTTCCGTGTCTGTGGATGTGTCCATGTCAAAGGAACATGTAGGTGTGTACCAGCCCTCACAGCATGTACCAAGAGAAGGTGCCTTAGCATGGGACTTGTGGTGGGGCAGGGGGTGGTGGCTGGCAGCCCCCAATGGTCTCCATGGGGTGGTTGATCCCAACTGAGGAGAGAGATGGAAGAACCATGGCCTCTGGTGGGTGCTGGCACATTATTCCTGCTGGTTGCCTTGGGTCTCCTGAGTGGGGATATTCCTCTGGTGGCTTCTTTCTCCATACTGGGGTGTTAACACTGCTTATTCTGTGTTTTCCTGGGGTGTCATGGCTGCAGGCAAACCTGAAGAAGTTCATGGAGTACGTGCAGATGCTAAATGCGGAGAAGGTCTGCAGACTGCTGGAGAAGGGACTGGACCCCAACTTTCATGATCCGGATACTGGAGGTGAGACTGGCTTCTCCAGAGAGGGGAGGGTGACAGCAGGGTTGAGGGAGAAAGCATCTGGGGGACACAGTGGGAATCTGGGGGGGGTGGTTGTTTTTGAAGAGGTGCAGCAAACTGTATTTTGTCTGGAATGTAAGGTGTGGAAGAGAGGGATGAAAATTGAATTTGTCAGTAGTATGTCTTCTTGTGATGCTTCGGGTCTTGGGAGCGTGAAGTTACAGAAGGCTCTTGGGAGAAGATGGTGTGTGTGTGGGAAAGATACAGAGTCTGGGAATATGGCACAAAATGAGAGAGCGGCGGGGCCATGCACCTTTCCATGTGGGATTCTGGGGAGGATAAGGCTGTCTCTGAGACTGGCGAGTTGGAGTCGCTGCCTGAGGATCTCTTCATGAAGCAGTCAGAAGGTTTCAGTATTTTGGGGCTCAGGAAAATCAAATCTTGGCCTCTGGTTTCCTCGATTTTTTGTTTTCTCATTTTTCTTTTTTTCCCTGTGTATGTGAGCAAAGTTTGCAAAGTTCACCCCACAGAGGTCTGGTCGCTGGGGTGCTGGTGGGCTCTGGGCTGTCAGCGGGCTCCTGGCCGTGAGCAGTGAGGCCAGACTCCAGCACCTTCTCCTCATTGATGGGGCAGTGAGGGAGGAGTCTCTCATTTCCCCCGCTGTGAAATCTCATCGTCTTGTTCTGAGAGGAGAGTTACTGCTTTTGTTGTTCCTCTTTTAAAGTAATGCAGCTTATTGGTATTTATTATAGAGTTGGACTCCTGTGTGTGAGTCAAGGGCACATTTCCAACCCATGAGCAGACTCCAATCTGATGATTAATTTCCTGTGTTTCTGGTTCAGTTGGATGGTTTGTCAGGTTGTTTCTGAAACACTGGCTACCCCTGTACTCGGGAATTCGGTGTGTGCAGGCTGTTTTTCAGCAGCGGGATCAGGTGGCAGAGCGTGGTGTCGGTGACACTAGTGCCCTCTCTTGTCCTCTCAGACAAGGTGGCTGTGTCCCACCTGCCCTTTGGGAGCAGCCCCTGCCAGCCCCTGAGCTGGGAAGGTGAGAGCTGGTGCAGCCCAGCTCTGGGAAGAGCCATTTGCACGGCACCCAGGAATGTTTATAGCGTTTAATTTGCTAGTGTAGCCGCTCTGGCGGAACCTGCCAGAGCGTCCCAATGAACAACTCGGATGAAAAATAGCTGATAGCAGGCCAGCGTGGTCACCGTCGGCCCTGGAGCATGTCCAAACAGCTCAGCTCCATACCCTTTTCACTTTTGCCCAAGACCTTACAAGCATTTTGAGGGATCTTTCCTTTTAAAGAAAGCCCTCTGCTCTTGTGAAGCTGATTCAGCTTTCCAGGGTACATTCTGCTGCAGAGCTGCTTGAAAAGGTGCTGTGGGAGCTCGGGATCTGATATGGGTTGAACCCAGATGTTATTTCACAGAAAGGTAGAGGCTCAGAGGAGACGGCTCTTGAGCACTGAAAAGACTCAGATGTAGAGGGGGAAGAAGGAAGAACACCTGACCCAACTAGTTGTTTGGATCCGGTTCAGAACCCAGGGCAAAACCAGATGCGTAAATAGAGTGTTAGAGCAGAGGGAGTCTTGGACACCTCACTCTGGAGTCCTCATTCTTGTGCAAAACCAGCTCATTACTGCTTGCCTTACAGTCTGTTTGGTGAGCTTGAAAGAATGACATCAAGCTGCTGTTTAGTATTCATGGGCTCCTGGAATTTAAGACCAGATGGAGCTGTCGTACCATCTGAGTCTGACCTGACCTCCAGTGTCTTGCAGGATGCTCCTCACCCTCTGTGGGTGCCTGTCACTAAGCAAAGCTTAAACATGTTTTCCAGAAAGTCATCAATCTTGATTCAGGGAACAGAAGATCCCTGCCTTTCCTTCCTTATTGGGTTAATCACCCTCATGGTTTAAAATTCGTCTCTCATTTGAATTTGTATGCTTCAGCTTCCAGCTGTCGTTATACTTTATCTTCCAGATTAAAGAGCACTTTAGTACCTGGTATGCCTTCATATGAAGGTATTTATACATGGTAATCAAGTCAACATTCAGTCTTCCTTTCCTTAATTAAAGAGAGGCCAAACTCCCCCAGTCTTTCATTTGAAGGTATTTTCTCTAGTTTTCCTGTCAATTTTGTGACTTACATGTCACTACTCCATTTTTAGGTGGGTTTTAAGAGCGCAGGTAGCAGACAGCGTGCTGCCTCCTGTGCCACCCATCCCAGGCAGACACAGCAATTCCTGCAGGTCCTTGATCTGTGGCCTCTGGGCATTTGGGAGGATGAGGGTGACTGGGGGGCTCTGGGATGGGACCCCACATTACGTCCTGCTGGATGGAGGGGCCGGGAGGACCTCCCTTCCCGTTCCTCCTCCTGCCTTGTGTCCTGCCCCCACCTTAACTGGGATTACTGGGTTGAACAAAGTGGAACGACTCAGCAGTTCCTTGCTTGGGAGTGTTGTTTTGGGGAGGTTGTTTTCCTTCCCAGAATCCCAGAGTGATGTGGGGCTGGCAGGGAGCTCTGGAGAGCACCCAGTCCAACCCC
>JAHREE010149556.1:0-12550 GCA_033628505.1 Tringa tobata | reverse complement strand
AGGAGAAACAAAAATTGAATCCTGTTGTTAGCAATTACATTTCAAGCCTGGTCATAAGCTTTGGTCTTAATGAGACCAAGAAGGAAATTCTTTGCACAAAATAAGGCATTTAATGAAGTTGCAATTGAGGCATGCTGAGCAGGTGCCACTCCTGGGTCCTGATTATGTGCTGTGAGCAAGGAAGATATTTTCACCAGACATATACACAAGAAATATTACACGTTTCTTAATGGTTCCAGCTATTTATTTTGGATGTTTCTTTTAAAAAGTTACCAAATTCTGGGATGCTCTGCATTTGAGTTCCCCTTTCTGTTCTTGCTGTCCAGGTTAGGTAATGTCATTTTACTCTAGTTTCAGCAAATCAAAAAGCTACAGCATCATGCTTTCCTGTCTGTTCAGCTTTGGAAACCACCTTGCCCATGCGGATGAGCAACAGAGTGTGAAATGCAGAGTGAAAGCAAACATAAATTGAATTTGACCACCTCCATATCCGAGGCGAGATACGTGTCTCCAAGCAGAGCTTTCTTAATCTAATTAAGTACATTCTGATTACAGCAGTCAAGCAAAGCATGGTAGAGGTACAAGTTACTGGTGCCTGCACTTCACCCTCCCCATCCTGGTGAAGTTTTCTTCCACAGGTACTCAACTGCCCACACCACAGTGGTCTCAGTGCCAAATCAGCCTGGAGAAGAGAAGGCTCCAGGGAGACCTTAGAGCCCCTTCCAGTCCCTAGAGGGGCTCCAGGAAAGCTGGGAAGGGACTCTTGATCAGGGAGGGGAGCCATAGGATGAGGGGGAAGGGTTTGACACTGAAAGAGGGGAGATTGAGATGAGATCTCAGGAAGAAATTCTTTGCTGTGAGGGTGGTGAGAGCCTGGCCCAGGTTGCCCAGTGAAGCTGTGGCTGCCCCATCCCTGGAGGGGTTCAAGGCCAGGTTGGAGGGGGTTTGGAGCAACTTGGGTCTGGTGGGAGGTGTCCCTGCCCAGGGCAGGGGGTGGGACTGGATGATCTTTAAGGTCCTTTTCAACCTATACCATTCTATGATCCTATAAATTCACTGGCAGCAAAAGTCGGCTGTGGGCTAAGACCAGCCCTTGCACTGGTTACAGCCTCCCTTCCTCTGACTCGGCCACAGGGGTAACGAGTTTCAGCAGCAGGAGCTGGTATTATCATTAATTGCCCTGTTGAGGCTTTCTGCAGCTCTTCTGACAGAGCCTGAAGACAAGCCTTCTCAATTCAGGGTGCGGGACAGCAAGTTAATTGACAGCTAAAGCGCAGACACATTTGAGCTTGCTCCCGGATGAAATAAAACAAACAGCTCTGAGAATAACAGATGTCATACTGAAAAGTATGTTCTTGCTTCCCTAGATAGGAATAAAACTCACCTTTTAATTCCCAGCTAGGGAATTCTCACTACTACCACAAACCCTGTTAAATATACGACGAATAATTTAGTATTGAGGGGCTTAAGCTGCTGAGTTCTCCATGGTCACAGTGTCACAGCTTCTGTCCCCAAAAGCTTAAATAAGGCACAATTAACAAACAGGTTGATTTTGCTTTGGCTGTACCTCACAGCCAGCCTCTGTCTTTGCTTTCTGGTTCAATGTGTTCAGGGCTGAGAGGGGAAGAGGTGTTGCAGTGGAGGTGTCAGAACAGCACACATGGTGTTAGGAGGACCCAAAGCTGGTCCATACCCCCCCCCCAGAGGTACCTACCTGTGCGTCCTCTGCTTTGCGGGGCTGGTGCCAGCAGAAGGGTGAGGAACACGGAGGGTCACAGCACCTCTTCCTACCTGGTTTGAGTGGTTTTCTTCTTGGCTGTACTCGGTCGCTGCTTTTCAGCTCTGCTTTGAGGCTGATTCTTGGCTGGGCTAATCCTCTGTGGCACTGGGGGGGACATAACCATGCTCACTTTTCCCGAGAAGAGGGGCAACATCAATCTGAGAAGCCACCAGTGCAGCCTGTTCTACCAAAGGAAGTTGCTTCCCCTCTCTGAGGGCATTTCTACTGCTTTCCGGCAGCTACCCAAAGCTCCCAGCTCCATCCCAGGACCACACCAGCCCTGCCAAAACTGCTTTGATAATGTGTTTTAAATCGAAAACAGGAAGCTCACTTGGCTGCCGACCTGACATGAGGGACCTGATACACAGACCCAGGGGAGATGTCATTGCTCATTGCATTACGTTCAGGCGGTTTTGGTTGAGCACCAGAAATCCTTGCACACCTTAAAAACGAGTCCTACCAGGACAGTGCATCGGTGACCACGCTCACACCTATGTACTCAGTCCTTGCAGAGAAAAAAACGTAAGGTGTTTCAGAACAAGACTGTTGATGACGTTGATGAGAGTTCCCATAACGGTCCCTGGACATCTTCCAGCGGAATGAGATCACTGGCTGAAAAGTCCTTCAGGAGCTTTGCAAAGCTGAGAGAGGATTTGCCTCTTTCTGCAGCTGGTGGTTCTGGAGAGCTCCGAGGGGAGACTTGCTCAGGCTCCCGGTAAGAGGAGGGAAGATGCTCCGTAGCCAGCTCTGGCTCCACATATTCCAAACTCAGATTTTGGCAGTGGAGGAACTGTATACCAGGAAGAAGGTAATTGGTCTAATCCGCCTCCCTGCTTAGCCAGGAGAGCAGTAAATCTTGTATTTTAATGGTTTGGCCACACACTCAACAGCGAGAACGTTCTGGGAGTTCTCTGCCTCGATCTATTGCCGTGTGCCAAGGACCTTTTACTGCTTCTAATCTTCTCCTCATCATTTAATGGCTCCCTCTGGTTACGAGGTGAATCACCAGGAGGTGTAACATCATCGCACACCACCCAAAAACGGAGCTCACCCTTCCCCTCCAGCAAAAAATCCACGAAGTCTGCAGCACTTCGTGGAAAGAGGGAGCACCTTCAGCTCTGAGTTAGTCACCAGGGATGAACCAGAGGTGACAGTTCCACGGCCCTGCAGGAGCCAAGCCCACTGGTTGACCAACAAGGGCATGTCCTCCTTGCCTGTCCGAGCCTGCGCAGAGCCAGCGTGGGCTGTGGCTGTCGCCGTGTCTGCGCCAGGCTCTCTGGGACACCCGTGTCCCCCACCCGCGCCGGGTTTTTGCAGAGCATTTAACCATCAGGAAACCAGCGGGTGGGGGTAGAAGCTGGGCTGGGGCGAGCAGAAAGCCAGGCGTGGGTGTACCTCCCTGAAGTGCTCTAGATTTTCTCTGCTGTAAGAGTCCCATGGAAGCTGGAACCAATACATTCGTAGGAGCTACAAGTAAATCTTCCCCTGAGCCACGCTCCAAACCACCCACTGTTTGAGCTACACGAATGGTGGCCACCCTTGGTCTCAGCAATTCTGCTAATGATACAGCCAAGCCATCTGCAGGAGGAAGCATCCGACACCCCCTTCTCCCACTCCAGGGCTGGCTCACCCTCAGCTCCCCTCCTCTGCTCGCTCCAACCCGTCCCAGACACACATAGGAGCTGTGTCCCTTCTTGAAGGACACTTTTCTGAACCGATTTTGAGGAAGGAGGCTTTAAGGAGCTGCGTTTTCTCCCCATCAGGTCCCACACACCATTCCATGTCATCTCACTTGCTCCTTTCTCTGTCTCACCCAACCGATGCAGACAACATCTGCATCATGGCAAGCCGTAATAAAACAAGCTGTTTTCTTTGGATGCTGTTCAATTTTAATAAATAAGTGATACAACGGTGCCAAATCTGCGCATCAGGGCTCAAGAGAGAAGGGTTACGTTCCAGGGCTGAGGTTCCCCATGGCAATACTGAAAGACTGGAGCAGCTTCTCAGGCTGGCAGCCGTGGCTCGGACCTTCTCAGTTGTTGCAGGGTCTTTGTGTCGCTGTCAAACGGATACCGAAACCCGAGGAAAACTGCCAGAGACACCAAATTACAAGCTGTGGATAAGGCGGGGATTTAATCCTCTTTAGTCGTTAGCTTTTTGTGAACATGTTGCTACCTCATTTAGTTCCCGAGAACCACTGCTGGTGTAAAAGCAACCTCTGCCTTGCCGCTTCCTCTCTGGTAGGAAACCACTTCTGTAGGAGAGCATAAGATACAGAACATAATGCCTATGTCTTAATACCATCACGCATGAGTCATCTGGACAAATTAAGTAGCCGGCTGCGTTACTGCTCAGCAATTTAAAGATTCATTTCATGCTTGACAGGAGAAAACATTGCACGGACCGGTCACCCTCCCTCCAGTAGACATGGAGGGAAATGAGATGGGACGAAGAGCTCTTGGCTTGTCCATGGTCACTGTGGGCAGAGTGCTTTCTCCAGCTGGACTTCGGTGGGACTTCAAGCAGAGCGTTTCTTCCTTTCAGCAGCACCCCTTCTACGTGGTCTTGGGCACAATTTGGAGAAGAGATCTCACCGAGGAATCGAAGTCCCCCCTCTCCCTGAGCGCGTGCTCGCTGGCTGTGCTCTTACAGCTCGGCACAGGACTTCTTCAGGCTTTACATGAACACTTGAAATAAGAGGGGGAAAAAATAGTGAGTCCACTGACTTTTAATCCCTGCTTTCAACTTAACTCTGCTGTCTGCTACATTTTCATTCCGGGAACAACTAGCGAGGTACACTACAAAATGTCCACCTCCAAGCAGACGCCCCAGCCATGCTCCTGGATGATGACCCAAAGGGCAGAGAGGTGCCAGAGGCCCAAATTCATCCTCCTTTGGTGGAGAACTTGTGCTGGCTGGTTAGACATGGGGACTTTATAGTGTTACTCTGCCAGCAAAGGCTGTAACGGAGGCAAAATGGCAAAAAGTCCATTGGCAATTTCAGTTTAGTTACAGAGCTGGCAGAGGCTATCACACATATGGCCACGATAGCATTTTGCTAGGGCTTACGAGCAGAGGATTTCCCAGAAAATCTGTATCCCCAGTGCTTCACAGGAACAGCTATTCCTCCTCTTCTACCTTCCCAGCATCATTTATCACTTTGAGAGGTGGATTTGGATCACAAAGATGATCAGAAGGCTGGAGCACCTCTCTTATGAAGACAGAGTGAGAGAGTTGAGGAGGTTCAGCCTGGAGAAGAGAAGGCTCCAGAGAGACCTTATAATGGCCTTCCACTACCTAAAGGGGCTCCAGGAAAGCTGGGGAAGGACTCTTGATCATGGAGGGGAGCCATAGGACGAGGGGTGATGATTTTAAACTGAAAGAGGGGAGATTTAGATGAGATACTAGAAAGACATTCTTTGCTATGAGGGTGGTGAGACCCTGGCCCAGGTTGCCCAGAGAAGCTGTGGCTGCCCCATCCCTGGAGGGGTTCAAGGCCAGGTTGGAGGGGGCTTGGAGCAACCTGGTCTGGTGGGAGGTGTCCCTGCCCAGGGCAGGGGGTGGAACTTAATGATCTTTAAGGTCTCTTCCAACCCGAATCATTCTATGATTTATGGTAGCCCCTGTGCTGCTTTGATCATTGCTCTCCTCCAAATCAGGTGCTGTCATTACAGCAGCTTTGTTGAACGTTTGGGCATCTGTTGGCCCTGGTTGTTCCTCTCCCAGCTCTGAAGGCTGTGGACACCTTTCCCAGTTACAAACAGCAAATGGGGCAGTCTGGTGTGCCTGGTGCCAGGGAGCCACTATCAATCAGAGCAAAAATCAGGGCCACGCTGTGACCAACACAGAAACGTAATCCCCTCCTCCTCGAAATTTCTCTGTGGAAGAGGAATAAGCTCAGAATTGCTTATAAAAATTACCATCATACCACTTTTCATTTTTTTCATGGATAATTTGGCTTCCTTCCCTCCAGCTCTGCTAACACAATGCCTGGCTATTCCATAAACACCTTCCCAAAAAATGCAAGTTTCTCCGCAACCCCGTCTGAAAGAGTCCATTTTTAGGATCTTCTCTTGGTTTGCTCCAGCTGCAGCAGAGGGAGATGCCTGACTCCCATGGTGTTCAGCTGGATCCTGGCAGAGGCTGGTGGTGGTTTGGGGGGGTCCGAGGGCAGGGGAGGAGGCGTTCACCAGGCTGAGTTGTATTTGCCACCGGTGACACACACCAAATCCTTAACCAAAAAAGCAGAACCTGCCTTTGGAGCAGCTTCCCCTCCAGCACAGGCTTTGTGACTAAGGGAGAAAGCTGCCGGGATGGGCTGCTGAAGTTCAAAGCAACTGCTGTAATGCAGGGAATAGGGTGACTGTGCTTTGGATGGCAGGGACAAATCTTAAATGCTTTGCACAGCTTCAGAAAGATCGGATTTTGGGGGCTGCCCCACCACCGGTGTCCACAGTTTGGGGAATATAAGCCCCGGTAACTGGAGCTGCCTGTAAGGACGATCCCGCTGGGTCTCTGCAGGGGCTCCAAGAGTAAAATCCCAACAAGGAGAGTGATACTGGTGCCAGTCCCTCTCCCAGCTGGAGCTCTAGTCTATTCTGGCGCAGGGTGACCAGCACTGCACGCTCTAACCAGCGTGTAGAGGGACCACAGAGCTATACGTTAGCCCAGGGGTGACTTATTTTCCTCTTTCCCAGTGATCCACATCCACTTGCCTTGCCGAGAACTCGGCCGGCCTTTGCTGCAAGCTCCCAGCAAAGCCTCCCAGAGCCCGTTCTGAGCCGTGCCAGCGAATGCAGAACCTGTCGCTGCGTTCGGTGTCGCTGGGGCTGCTTTCCTTCCGTACGTTAACTACCAGGCATTCACCGACACCGCGCTGTATCACCCTCCGACTCAGTGTCACCCGGTCTTCCTGCCGCTCTCCGCAGGCAGTTTCTACTTTTAACTGCCTTGAGTAATTCTTTATCAACAGCATCAGGTTCGTGCCGATCAGGGGGCAGGATATGGGGTGGCAGCAGAGCAGGCAGGGCCTGGCTGAGTCCAGGGAATCCCTGGGCACACCAGAGGGGTTTGGGGGTTCCTGTCTCTGTCGAAGCGCCAATTGAAGCTGCTCTGAAGCAGTTTTGATTTTCTGCTGGAAGAGGGTGACGCTGGGACACGGACTTTGACAAATTTGTCTCCAGGGTCAGCGTGAAGTCAGCCTGGCATCTGCCAGAGCTCTGGCACGGCACGGGACAGGCTGCCCCTGCTCCGGGCAGTGGCTGGTGCGAGGGGGAAACCTCCAGCCGAGCTCTCCTTGGCATGAACACAATCCTCCCACCCCCAAATAAATACATCAGCCGTTTGCTTTCTCTTTACCTTTGCTTTGACAGGGGGGCAGGGGCCGTGTTGACGTAGTCTGGCTCCTCGTCCGTGCTTTCTGCCTGCAGAGCTGTGTGTGAGGATGGGAAGCACTGGTCAGTAAAGGGGGTTGATCTCAGAACACGTACACACCATACACACCCTGTGCCCCCGACAATATTTAGCCTTCGGTGCCGACACACTTTGGGCTAAGAAACCTCAGATCACGGCGTCAAGGTCTCCTAGAAGGGGCTTCAGAGTGGTCGCAGCAACTTTGCAAACACTCTGTGAGCAGTGAGCGTGGACAGCTTTTCCGAGCCAAAAGAGACAGACTTAGATTTAATCTAGAGAGTGCACAAACAGGATAACGAGAAGCAGTTTGCTTCGGCAGCTTCCACAGCAGAGACAGAAAGCTCTTAAATATACATATATGTGTACATTCACCACTGGCTCCCAGGCCAGGCTCCCCCCTGCGCCGCACAGGAAGCCACACGTTAGATTAAACTGCTGTTTAAAGGTTAACTTAAGAAATATGCACCCCCGATGACTGCAGGAGAGCCGCCGGGCGACCCACTGGATGTCTGTGCTGTGCATTTCCTTGTCCAAGGGGATCACAAGGCTGAGCTTGCACCAGGGCAACTTCAAAACATAAAAGGGTCTAAGACACGAAGAGCCCCATTCTTCTGCAGCATCCCACGGCCAGGGCTTAGGTGCAGCCACCTACATGGTGGCCTTTCAACTACTAGAAACACCACATCCCAGAATCACAGAATCACATGGGGTTGGAAAGGACCTCTGGAGATCATCTAGTCCAACCCCCCTGCCAAAGGAGGTCCACCTCCCATCAGAGCGGCATTCAGTTACAAGTGTCTGTAGCATTTTGCGTGTTGCCTTAGATGTTTGTCATGGACCATTGGTGGAAAAAAAATAACTCAAGACGGGGGCGATGGCTGCGTTGCCCTGAGCAAGGTCTGTACTGGTCATGGGCAACGGGCATCCTGCCCACGAGCCCCATCCCTAAATATAAACAATTGCTGAGAACGTACCTTCTGCCTGCTGGAGTTTCCACGTGTGTATGGCCGGGCTGTTCTCGTAGTCTAGAGCGTCATCTGTGACTAAGAAGAGTTTGGACAGAATGATGCAGAACAGCAAAAGGGACTAAAAACGGACCTTTATGGAACCCCCCCTCCCACCGCTGCTCCCCGGCCGTCCCGTGCACGTGGCTGAGTTTCCAGCCGGGCGGCTGCCGTCCTGCCCCACGTCTGCTGACGCTGCCTCATCGCTTCTCCAGCCCTGACCATGCGCCTGGATGTCTGTGGGCATGGACGGGGATCAGACTGAATCACAGAATCACATGGGGTTGGAAGAGACCTCCAGAGATCATCTCGTCCAACCCCCTGCCTAAGCAGGACCACCCAGAGCAGGTTGCACAGGAACATGTCCAGGCAGGTTCTGGATGTCTCCAGAGAAGGAGACTCCACCACCTCCCTGGGCAGCCTCTTCCAGGGCTCTGTCACCCTAAAAGGAAAGAAGTTCCTCCTCATGTTTAGGTGGAACTTCTTATGTTCAAGTTTGTGCCCATTTCCTCTTGTCCTGCCCCTGGGCACCACTGAAAAAAGACTGGCCCCATCCTCTTGACATCCTCTCTTTAAGTATTTATAAGCATTGATCAGATCCCCCCTCAGCCTTCTCTTCTCTAGACTAAAAAGCCCCAAGTCCCTCAGCCTCTCCTCATAAGGGAGATGCTCCAGGCCCCTCATCATCTTTGTAGCCCTCTGCTGTACCCTCTCCAGCAGTTCCCTGTCCTTCTTGAACTGGGGAGCCCAGAACTGGTCCCAGTGCTCCAGATGGGGCCTCCCCAGGGCAGAGCAGAGGGGCAGGATGACCTCCCTTGACCTGCTGGTCACACTCTTCCTGATTCACCCTAGGATGTCATTGGCCTTCTCGGCCACAAGGGCACATTGCCGGCTCATGGGCATCCTACTGCCCACCAGGACTCCTAGGTCTTTCTCCTCAGAGGTGCCCTCCAGCAGGTCAGCCCCCAACCTGTCCTGGTGCATGGTCCCTGCTGGCCCTGCCTGCTCCGTACAAAGCCGGGCAGGAGCAGGGCAGGCTTTGGCAGCGTTGTGTGATTTCGCTGAAGGAAACCAGCTTGACTTCCTATTTTGATTGCAACATCCCAGGACAGAAGCTGGAGGCCCTTAAGCAGACACTGTGGTTCAACATCGTCCTCCAGAGGCCCAAGCCTGCAGCCTTCTTGGGCTGGGCAGGGTGGGGGCTCAAACCATGATCAGTCTTGGCTGTAACAACAGTGAAAGACCTGGAGAAACAATGCAGCCCCCAAAGCTTCTGAACTGCTGCAAAAATCTCCTAATCAAAGGGATCAGCTCAGAGGTGAGCTCTTGGTTGGTAAGATATCCCTTTTCCTGCAGAAAGGGGAGATGCTCCCCGTCTCCTTTGTGCCTGTGGCAGCCCTGGCCCCTCAGCTCCACCAGCACGGAGCTGATGGGAAGAGCTGAGCCTGTGGACGAGGGGGGTTTCCCTCTCCTGAGCAGGTCACTGTCCCTCTCTGAGCTTCCAGATACATTTGTGCAACACACACGGACCATGACAGCAACACACCTACCTGGATCAGAGCCCTGAGACACTCCAATGATGACATTTTGATAGGAATGGGAATCCTCCTCCTCTTTCTCTGGCGGAGAGAAGAAAGAGATGGGGAGAAAAGGGCTTAAGGAAGCGTAGGTGACCTGGGAAGACCCCTCAGCACCTGCTTCCCACCACAAAATGCACATTAGCTACAAATTGTCAGTCTCGGTGACAGCCTGCGCTCATGCAGGGATGGGGCATCCCCAGCACAGCCAAACGGGGCCACCACTGCCCCACGGGAGCACCGTCACCGATGCCACGCGGTGTTGGCCGAGCCTCCCCAGCCATGGAGCCACCCAAGGGTGAGCAGCCAAAGCCAGTCCCGAGGGACCATGACTTCTCTTACGAATGGGAATAGAAGCCCTTAAGCATAATTACTAGCCCTACAGCAGCCCCTCAGGTGAACAGGGGGAGGGCCAGCTCCAGCAAGAGGTGAATGGCCAGGCTCCCAGCCCAGGGCAGCAGTCGGGAAGGGGTTTTCCTTCCCACTGAGCAGTAAGCTTGTGACTGTGGTCCCTTCTTGGGCTTATTCTTAGTTTCTGGGAAGTAACTGAGCCCCAGCCCAAGCACAACATCTGTCTGAGCCCAGTACACAAACCTACTAGCACATAGAACAAAAATCTGCTTAAAATAATAACTAAAAAAAAAATTTAAAATGGTTATTTCAGCTCTCTGGATGGGCCCGTGAGCAGCTGAGCTACTGGAGTCCCTATACTGCTAACCTCAAAACCTGCACCCACCGGTGCTGACACTCGACAGTCAGTGTGGTCACACTGGAAGAGCCTGCAGAGACCAAAAGCTGCTGCCCACCCTGCTTCTCCAGGGCTTCTCCAAAGCCTCACCAAAGGGGAGAAGCACTGAGCGCAGGTACTTCAGGTTTCTCTTTCTCTCTTTTTTCCCCCACCCTTTTTATTTTTTTAAATAAGATAATTTTTTTTTTTTTTTGGTAAGCAAGATATTTCTTCTCTTTTTTCCAGTCTCTTTAACTAAAAAAACTGGATTCATGTTTTTAAACTCACTTTAGATAAAAATAGATTGATGCCTGAGTCAGCACAGAAAAATGCTGAGTACCCAGGGAGGTAAAAGCATTTCATAGATGCAATATTTGCCCTGAAAAGACGCATTTGAATGGAACAGTGTATTTCACCCACCGTCACTCACTAGCCTATAAACCAAGCACACAAAATAATTGAAGGTGTCCCTTTGTTAAAAAGCTTCTGGACAAGGACATGCCCTTTCCTACAGGTCTGGGCAGGACCCCACAGGGCTGCAACCTCTGCTCACCCAAACCAGATGGGCTACAAGCAGGAACACAGCCTAATTACCTCGAGCAATGGATAATTCGCTGAAACAGAGCAAGAACAAAGCGTTTTGTGCAATTGGAGCCGTGGATATATTTGGGCTGTCCTGTTTAGAGCCAAGGGATGGACAGATTAGGGCCTGGGCATCCCTTGAGCCCCAGGGCTCCACTACATCCCTTAACAAACACGTCTCCTGGACCCACACTGGCTTCAGGCCACGTGGCAATAACACAGAGAGCCAAGTAAGAAAAGCTTCTTGGGCTCCCTGGAGCCATGGTAGAGCTGGGCCGGTGGCTGGAGAAGAAACCCATCTTGCTTGCATGGAACCTTACCGTTGGGTGTCGTAGAGAACCTGACACAGTTGTAGTAATCCAGAGATATGGGCTCCCTGCGAGAAGAACAGCCGCCGTTAGCTCCTCCTGGCAGCCCAGGGGATTCCCAGCCTGAGCTACAAGAGAGCCAGGACCGCGCTGGGACCGGCAGAGCTCTGCTTGATGATGCCCATGGGCAGCAACCTGCTACTTACACGTAGGCAGCGTCCCCTCGCAGGCAGTCCTCTGCAAGCACAAAGGGTTTGGGGTCAGCCCACCACGCCATCACGTGAGCTCAAACCACCATCCCAAAGCACAGCCAGAGAAATCCCCCAGCAGATGTCCCCGGCAGCCAGAACGCCCCGGAGCCCCTCCACGAGCAGAGCCACAAGGGAGGCTGGAGCAGGGGGAGGCAGCCCCCATCCACCCCAGGCCCTGAGAAAACCACCACTTCTCCTGGGCAGATCCCGCCAGCTGGCAGGGAGATGGGGAATATCCTCCCGGGGTTTGGGAAAGGAGAGCACAGCCCCACACAATAATCCTCTTAGGGTGAGCGCCGGCTCACGCTGCCCCGGGAGGGAGCTGGGGGCTCCCGAGCATCCCGTCCCCCTCTGCTCTGGCCGTTAATCAGGTCAGTGCATGTCTTACAGAGCAATCACTAAATTAACCAAGCCGGAGCTCTGCCAGCTGCAGCGTTGTCTCTCATCCCTGGTAACCTCCCACTGCCTCGGCAGCCCTCCCTCCCCACACCCCGGGGTCTGCAGCCCCAGCATTTACCTGTCAGGAAATTCTGGTACCTGGGCTCGCTCCTGCTCCCTGGGGAAAGCAGAGGGACACGTTACGCTGGGGCTCAGGCAGAGCCACGGGAGCCATCTGATGATGGAGCCACCAACTCTTACGGCATCACCACTCTGCCCTGCTCAGCTCTTTGCTTGGGGACAGGGGACACGGCTGCAAGGTTGGACAGCCCAGGGCAGAGGTGCTGGGACAGTGAGGGATGATACTGTAAATAATCTGGCATTGTGGCTCTAACTGGGACTGGTCAGCCATAGCAGCTCGAGCACTGGATTTTAAATTTGGACCCAGGCTAGTTCCCAAGGATCTTAAGTTCTCTAGCTCTGGGGTCCCCAATGCAAGAAGGACGTGGACCTGTTGGAGGCCACAAAGAT
>JAHREE010149552.1:0-20496 GCA_033628505.1 Tringa tobata | reverse complement strand
CAGGCACCAGTGACCCTTCAGACCCCTCCCTGCTAATGCCCCTCGTGTTAAGGCCACGCTGTCCTGTGTCTCTGTCCATAGAAGAGGCAAAGCGGAGGAAAAAGTCTGGCTCTGACCCCAGAATTTCCCTTCCACGGGCCCCTCAAGGCAGGCCCTACTGCAGCAGTGACGTTGTCCTGCCCAGAGCCAGGCCACGGAGAGGGCTCCGTGCACAGTGGGTGCTGGTGAGTGAGGCAGCTCACCATGTAGCTGTTGGAGACGTGCAGGTAGCCAGCCGCAGACTCCAGAAGGTAGTAAAAGGCTCGGCCAGCATCGCCCGCTGCCAGGCAGTGCCGAGCCAAAGGCATGAGCACCGATTCCAGGATGGCTTGGCAGGAGCAGTCACCGTTGTGCTTCCTGTTGGTCTCGCTGGGCAGCTCCATTCTCTGATTGCGCTCTGCCATGCTACGGTTCCCAGGAGAAGAAGAGAGCAAAGAATACGCCGGAATCAGCCAGACTGGTCTTTCTCCCCACAGAGACAGCATCAAAAGCCCTTTGCTCAAAGCAGAGCAGGAGCCCACGGGCAGCCAAGACTCCCACAGGTGTTTTGTAGGTAGGGAGAAAGAGACAAGCTGGGCTTGCTGTCATCTCCCACAGGCAAACCACCCACCTGGGGAGCACCCCTGCACAATTTGTCACTACTCTCTAGGAACTGGAAAGCAAGGCCTGCTCCAGTGTAGCATGACCATAACTCAGAGCCCACGGGCTTCCTCAACCACCGTCTCATTTCTATGGCCATCTCCTCCAAGCTCCCACCCCACAGAAAGCTTCTTCCCTAAGCTAGAGTCACAACCGGCAGCCAAGTGCCAGCGCTTCCTTGGTCTCCTCTGAGAGCCTGAGCTCATTGTCTTTACAAAGAATCAAACCCTCTCTGCTCACCTCAAATCCTCCTCCTCAGCAGAAACCTGGTGTTCTCCAGCATCTGCAAAGAAAACAGGGGGTTAGACACCTCCTTGCCTCCCCCAGGGTAAGAGCCACCCTCCCTCCCTCTCCCAGTGGGCTTGCAAGGACCCTCGCAAGGGTGCCGACACGCTGAGGACAGTCTGCGGTAGTTGTCCTCAGCTCCTGGGCTCGTCCCTGGCAGACCCACTCCCAGCCCATCCCCAGCACACCCCCCTGGGCTCCTGCAGTGCCCAGGCTGTGGAGCACAGTGCACAGCATACCCCCAGTGGCGTGGGTCCTCTCCCTCCTCAGCTGCTCTCCGGCCAGCACCAAGGCCTCCCAGCTGCGCGAGTCGCCCTGGTCAGCAGGGTCCCGACAGCTCCCTCCTTCCTGGCTGCTGGTGACGGCGAAGTGGTGGAAGGCCACGAAATCCCCTTGGCCACAGTTCTCACATCTGTGTGCGTGCCGCTCCAGGAAGGCGGCACACTTGCGGTGCAAGGCGACCCGCTGTCTCTGGGGCTACAGCTCATAGGCAGCCTCCTGCAGCAGTGGGACACAGAAGGCCAGGGCGCCAGACGGCTGCTCCGTGCTCTGCACACCTGCAAGGCAAAGGGCCTTGGCGTCAGCTTGAGCTGGGGCCAGGGCTTGGGGCTGTACCCGCTGGGGCACAAGAGTCACGCCATGGTGGACATCCTTAGCAGCGACCCCGCGCTGCTGCACACCAAGCCTTGAGCACGGGGTGAAAGCACCCACACCTTGCTGATGCTAGCCCAGCCCTGGGCACACGGGGCTCAGCTGCACTCCAGGCAGGAGCTGGGCATGTTGCCACCAGCCAAAGCAAGCCCCGGCCAGTGCTTTCTCCCTGCTCTTGGCAAGGCAGTCCCCAGCCTCCTGAGCTTCCCTCCAGCACCACAGGGCAATCCAAGCTGAATAAAAGCCTGTCAAAGACCCCGGGGCACACTGGAGGGCATCTTTGATCTGGAGGCTGCAGGCGGCTGGGAGAGGATGTCAGGGACTCCACAGGCCCTCCCATGCCCGCGCTATGGGCAGCGGTTGGAGGCAGGGGAACAGAGGCACTTGGGATGGCGCTTGGAGGGGAACTTCCCTCCAGCGCAAAGCTAGTGGGCTTGGCATCTGGCCTCAAAAGTCCTTGACCAACCCATCCCACACAGCCATGACTGACTGAGCTCCAGCCACCCATCACAGCAGGGGAAGCCGACCATGCCCCAGGGAACCCCACTGGACACAGATGGGAGCTCCCTTGTCCACTGTCCAGCTACCACTTACCGCTCTCTGCGTGCCAAGAGGTCGCTGGCCTCTCAGGAGGGTCTTGCACATCTTCTGGTGCCTCCCGGGTTTTCACCCACTTCAGGATCTTGTCGCTCACCAGCATGTCCAGCAGCGGATTCATCTGCTGCCGGACGCTCGCGGGAAGGATGTGTAGCAGCAGCTGGGTGGTAAACACTGGCCCGATGACGGCCGCGAACTTCAAGATCATCTGCTTCAGTGGCTTCATCTGATCCAGCTGAGTGAGTGCGATCTCTGTCAAGAAGCAGCAACACATCTCTCTTGCCTCTTCCCTGTGCTGAGGCTGGAGAGGCTGGAAAGGTTCAACACAAGACGGGGTAGACTTTGGCCTCTTCTCCCTGGGACTCCTCAGAACTCCTGGACAATCACACCCCAGGATGGACATCTTCAAATTGGCTCCGCTTCTGATGGAATCGCAGGCCACGAGGCCTGGGAATAAGCAAGAGGCTCAAACAAACGCTCACCCACCCAGGGTGGGGAGGGCAGGACCCAGCAGGTCCGTGCATCCCAGGACGCTCTGTACCAGATCTGGAGGAGGTTTGTGGCCAACAGTGCACTCTGACAACTTTCCCCACCTCACAGGTGGACTCATAGCTCCCCACAATGGTTGCCTTCACTTGGCCAGGCAATACTATTCCTTTCTTTTGGTTTGGATGAAGTGCCTTGAGGCCAGCATTAGCTGGGGAACTTAAAAAGATGACAGCAGCATAGAAGCCACATTCAAAGTGGGGACAGAGGCAAGTCAAAGCTTTTTCCCAGCAAAGCATTTGCTTCTGTGAGCAAAGGGAGGCATTTTAGTGTTGCACCGATCACCTTTTCCCTCCAGCCTGCTGATGGAAAGCAGCCAGCAGGCTCACAGTTGGTCCACAGCCAGAGGGGAAAGCGGCTGCCCGCAGCCCCAGGCCTCTTTCTGCTGGGACCGGAGCCCCCTTCCACACCCAGAGGGTGACTCTGCAGCACACGGATGCCCAGGCTCCCTCCAGCCCATGCCCTGCAAAGGGGCCCCAGCACGGCCACCAGCCACAGAGCGGTGCTCAGCCCCTCACCTTTCAGGGGGACGGGCAGCACGGTATTCTCTAGGTTGACACCTGGCCTGATGGTGCAGACCCTGCCATCACTCCTCACGTTGGAGTTCCCGGTTGCTGTGAGGGATGAAGCCTCTGCTGCAGATGCTGGGTGAAGCAAGAGAGCACCAATAAGGCAATTTGCAAAGTGATCTGCAGCTGGGAAACGTTTCCAAGTGCACCTGGGATGGGACAAGTCCCACCTGACATGATGGGCGCACGGACCTGCGCACGGTCCTGCCTGTGCTGAACGTGCTCATGAAGCCGAGCAAGCCAGTTTCCACTGCAAGCCTTTCTTTGCATAGCCCTCCCAAAGATGTTCTGCCTTTAGAGCAGCTTTCCCACACCCTCCTCCAGCCAAGGCTTCCGGACTTCCCAGGGGGTGACTGAATGCCCTGGGGCAGAAAGCAGCAGCATTGCTGCCTCCGACACTGCAGCGCAACCTCCACAGCCAGGGAACTTGCCAGGGATAATGCAAAATGTAGCCTCAGTCCTGCCTCTTCCCAAAGGCCACGGCACTCTGGCTGGCTTTGCTCTCTCAGGTGGCATCACCACCGTTCTCTTCTGTTACCAGCACCCTTGTGGGGATTTACAGTTTCGGACTCAAGTTCCCTGGGCCTGTCCCTCACCTCAAGCTGGGCTTTGTTCTCAAGTGAGAATGCCTAAGAAACACCAGAAACAGGTGTGCTCCGAAACAATTTCCCTTGTCTTTTAGCCCTGCAAGCCCCATCCCAGGAATGTAGGCCCCTCCAGGCCCCCAGAACTCGCTAGCCCCTTGCTTTGCCTGTCCCAACAGCAAGGTGCAGGGGAGCCCACACCTCCACCAGACCACATTCAGCACGGCTGCAGGATCTGACTCTGCCCAGACCCACGGGGGAGCGATGGGGCAAGACTGCGCTGCGCAGAATGCGCCACAGCAGCTCGCTACTGGCAGCAAAGGTGCTTACTGATCAGGCTCTCCCAGTCCTCCTCTGCTTTTCCAGCCCGCCTCCGGGGGCAGAACGAGAGCATGTTGTCAGAATGAAGGCAGCGCAGCAGCTCCTCGCAGTAATATGGGATCCCTGAGCTTCTCTGCATCAGGAACCTGCACAGGAGCAGAGCCGGCAGTGACCACCACAAGGAAAGTCAGGTGAAACACAGCTCAGGTGAGTGGCCAGTCACATGGGTAGTCACTCATCTTTGTCGCAGCTACAACTCACTTTGGACAGGGACTGTCCTCCTGCTGCCTTGGGCTTTTGGCCCTCCTGAACCTCCAGCCTTCATGGAAGTCCATGGGAAAAGACTTGTGGGCAGTGCCCAAAGGCAAGCCCTGCCTTTCTTCTCCTCCGGAGCCCCTATCCTCTCTGGCAGCAGGGTGGACTCTGCCCCAGGGAGTCTCCCCCACAGCACGGCCACCCACACCAAGGCCTTTCTTTTCATACCCCTACATGCCTGGGCTCGGGACTCCACCTCCCTCCTCCCTGTGCAGCAGCAAAGGGCTGACACCTCCCAGGCTTTGGGTCTTGGCGTTGCCCACTCTCAGCTCACACTTGCCAGGCTGAGGCAGAACAAGCCACCCACGTCTGGTACTCACTGGAGTCGGCGATGCTTCCAGCGCCCTGCGCTCCCTTTTCTTGGGGTGGGGGGTGATTCCTCCCCATGGCTGGCAGAGGTTTAAGCCCTCGGGGAGAGCTCCCCTGCCTCCAACTCACCTCACCAGATCCCTGGAGATGCTGACCACTCCAAGGTCATTGCAGACTTTTTGCACAACGTCTGAAGCATTCAGCTTGTCCAGATGAACATAGGTGATTTTCTGGGACGTTGTGCCATCTGCTGCGCCTTTGTGAAAGCTCTCTGTCCTCGCGTAGCCTGGGGCTAAGCTCACGACCATGAAGAGGGAGACGTTTTGGAGCACGGCTGACATGATGCTCCAGGAGGCAGGGTCGATGAAATGGGTATTGTCGATGACAAAGATGCCGAATTCTCCTCCAAGCATCTAAAAAAAGGAGGTTGCTCTGTGGGGAATCCGGAGGATTCCTGATTGCCTTCCAGGGGAGGAGATTTGGCATCTGTCTCTTGAGAGGACGCTCGAAAGTCTCTCCCCCACCACTTCCCTCCTCGCGAGCTGCCTGACGGAATTTCATTGAGACTGTAGGGTCAAACCTAACATCATTTGCCCTGCAGAAGGAGGGAGCTCAGGCAAGGGAACCCAGAAGACATTGTTCCTCCTCCCGGCCACCTTTACGGGAGGAACGTTATTGGGTGTGTTTGTGGGGCTGCAGGGGGAGGTGTGGGGCAAGGGCTTTCTCAGGCCCTGATGTGCAATGACCCTGGCATGTGGTCCTCCCGCCTGCTCATGCTGCAGTGGGAAAGAGCCCGCAGCCAGCAGGCTTGTTCTCCTCCTCTGGCCCAGGGGGAAGGAAGGAGAAACACTCACCTTCTCCAGCACTTTTGTCCACGTTGAGTGCAATTCCATTTTCCTTTCAGTTTCACGCATCTCCTGAACCTTGTCTGAAACAGGAAACTGGCCAGAAAAGCAGAGTCAGGGAGAAACATGGCTGCGGGGCTCGGCACACCTCCCCATCCCCAGCACGCAAGAGCGCAGAGCCCACCACCTCTGCTGGCCTCAGCACCTGAGCTCTGCCCAGTGCAGGGGCAGGGAGCCACAGGAGGGACTCCATCCAGAGCCCAAAGCCAAGGCCCTCTGCTGAGGGTCTCTGCAGAGCTGGGCCTTGGGCCGAGCTGAGGAGCTGCTTCTCTGGCTGTGGGGACCTTGGACTGGCTGGAGCAGAGCCCTCACACAGCGCTGACCTCGGCACAAAGGCAGGAACAGCCTCTCTCCAGTGCCACTACCAGGGTGCTGAGCAAGGCACCGGGCACTGTGGATGCAGCACGGGACACAAACTCCCCAGCAACAGAGAGCCCAGGGATAGGAAACATGTGCTGTGACCCCCACCATTCCCACCCCGGAGCTAAGGCGCTCCCAGCAGTATGCCTACACAACCTCAGACCCAGACAAACTCAGCAGAGGCCTCTGGCTCTCACCTCGACAAGGAAAATGTCATTGAGGAGGCAGTAGCTGCTCTCTTCGATTGTTCCTTGCAGCTTGCTCTTCAGCAGGCGCTGCCTGTCGCTGCACGATCCGCAGTCCTGGAGGCCCAGGGCCCTGGCCATCAGCGTACGGAGGGCAGAGAAGGACTGCCTCACATTGATCTCCAGCAGCTCCACGCACACCACTCTGTCGTGCAAAGGCAAAAGGGACTGAGATCCCCAACAGCCCCAGCCTTCTAAGACAAGAGGGGCAGAGGTGCACTTTGGGGCCAGCTCTTCAGCCCCCCATCCCTAAGGGCTTCCTAGAGAAGGCCAAGCTTTTCACTCCTCCTACGAGAAAGGGCACAGAGGGGCAGTTGCTGCCAAGCCACCGGGAGAGCCGGGTCCAGACCCTGTGTCTCCACAGTGCTGGCCCAGCTCTCCCTATGTTCCCCCTCCAGAGGAACTCACGGGACTATAAGGCAAGGATAGGGCAAGTGGCGAGTCTGCAGCGGAGCTCCAGACCTTAGCAGTCTGCCTGCCAGACCCCAGGCCCCCCTGCTCCTTCTGGGAAACAGGCAGAGGGCAAGCAGGGCTTCTGAGAAAGGCCACCCTGCTGTCTGTTGGGTCTGGAGTCAGACGAACAACACTGAGCTTGGGCTCTTTCCTGCTGCCTCTGCCTGTCCCAGAGGGGAAGGAGGAAAGGCCTTGGCTCCAGAAGCCACCTCCATCTCCTCAAAGAGGCAGAGGTGGGAGCAGGGTAGGCAGGTGCTCCCGGGCAGTATCTCCCGGAGGCTTTGTTGGGAGGGCCAGGTGCACTGGCAGAGGGGCTGGAGCGTTCCACGGCTGTCAGGGGATGGGCAGGGGTGGTGTTCCAGAGCTAAAGGTGAAAAACCTGTACCTGTGGCCAGCGCCCTGGCCTAAAGAGGCCAGTTCGGCAAGTAAGTGGCTCTTTCCGGAGCCCGTTGTGCCCTCAAATGCCAGGATGTTACGTTGGCCTAAATGCTTATAGGCATTCAGACAGCCCAGAAACAGGTCAGTCTCCCTCTTCCGACCTGTGAAGACAAACAAGAAAAGCAGCTGCTGGGGCGTGCTGAAAAGCAAAGAGCCATCCCTTTGGTGGGCACCCTCCACCGCAGCTTCCCTCCCCACCACCGCACCCACCAGCCTTCATACCAGGTCTGGAGCACGGCAGAGAGCACCAAGTGCCTCACCTTGCTTTCCACCCCAAAGGTATCAAGCAAGCAGCGACCAAGACAGATGGCACTTCCTTGGGGCTGCTGCAGGCAACACCATCCCTACAACACCAATAGCCTCTCCCATCCCAGCAAGGCACTAAAAGTTACCCAGGGGAAGAACCGGGGGCTCAGAAGAGCAAGGCGTTCTCCACCTACCCAACAAGGGGACATACTCTGACCTCTTCTTGGGAAGCCCCAAGCCAAATATGCTAGAAGCAGGGGAAAAGAAAACACAAGTCAATTAGGTGGTGAGAAGCCAGGGGAGCCAGAGAAGCAGCCTGGCATGGCGGGGAAGGATGTGCTCCTTGGGGACCTGCTTTTCTTTCAAGCAGCGTGTTATCCCCTGCACGCTCCCCCAGGCAGAGCTCAAGCTGACACACTACAACAGCTTCAAGCATAAAGATGCCCAATGGCCACGGCGGGACGGTAGAACATATCACCAGAGACCAGCGTGCTCTCCCTCTTTGCTGGCCCAGGCTGCACCCTTGGTGCCGCCATCCCCTCATCCAGCCCTCTCAGAGGACACTCACCTCTCCTCGGTGATGCCCATGTATTGATAGACAGGCCCAGGCTGGCTGATGCCTTTCATCTCTCTCTCTGGCAGCTCCCTGAAGTAGTAATGGGGCAGCCGAGAGGCGGCATAGGTGACAGCATCACAGGACACCAGCCCAGGGTAGTGCACCATCATCTGGGCTGCCAAGTTCACCTTCTGGCCAATGACTGCCAGAGAGAGAGCACACGTTAGAGAGAGAACACGCCTTGGTGTGCCTGTGCCACCAGCCCCGCGGCACCCTTCCATGCCAATGGCTGCCTCACCTCTGGCACAGGCCAGCCCCACGGCGGGCTCAGCGGAACCCAGGCCAACAGCCGCCCACAGAGCCCATTCTCCCATCCCGGGCCTGGACCGGCAGCACTGGGGCCCTTTCTGGCCACCTCTGGGCAAGCGCTCCCCCAGCCCGCCTTCCTCTGCCTGACACCTCTGCTTCAGCAGGCCCACAGCAGCCTCCCGCGCCCCAGCCACCCCCTCCTACCTGTGTATTCGTGCCTCAGGGGGTGGCCAATGACGCCGCAGAACGTTGTCCCACTGGTGACTGCCACGGACACTGCCCTGGAACACAGGGAAAGAGCAGGGCTTCAGCAGCGGCCCAGGCGCAGTCCTGCCCGCCCGGCTTCATCCCTGCCCGCACCTCCCCTGGGTGCCGGCCTGGGCCACTGGCTGTCCTGCCCTGCCAGCACGGGGCTCAGGGATGTGGAGAGCTCAGGGGCAACACATACACCGGTTGCAAGGGACAAGGAACAATGGGCAGCGAACATGCAGGGCCACAGCCCTCTTGTGATCAAAGAGTGAGGGAGGGAAGAAGGCACCTGCCATGTCACTGCCTGAGATGACAGCAACTGGAGATCAGGTGGCCGGGCCCCATGGCCCCGGGTTCATGGGCCAGTGGCCCAGAAGGGCCTGGCTCTGGCACCAAGGGGCTCTGGCCCTTGCCAGGGCTCATACCAGTGCAGTGGCCAGCAGGGTGTGTGTGGAGGGACTGCGCCTGGCTGCCATGGGCTAAGCCCAGGGGTTGCCAGCCACCTCTCAGGGCACTGCCTCCTTCCTGCCAGGGACAGGGGAGGGCAAGTGAGAAGGCACATCTCTGTCTGGTGAGCCCCCTTGCACCGTCCCAGGCAGCATGCACCCCCCGGCCCCCGCCACACACTCACTCTCTTTCCCCGAGCATGGCGGAGCAGGCGTTGTAGATCTGCAGAGCACACTGCAAGGCGCGAATGCTCTCGGAGGGCAGCTTGTTTCCGGCAAGTCCCAGCACACACAGGAACGTGCAGCCCTGCCGAGGACAGAGGCAGCACATCTTGCTATGGTGCCTGAGAGGGAGTCTCTCCCTTGTGCTCACCGCCCACCCTCTCGCGCTGGGGGAGACCATTGCTCCCCCACACTCACTTTGTCACACAGGAGGACTTTGTTGATTTTCCCCTTGTGAGGAGAGAGGATTTCTACCATCACGCTGCTGGCAGTGTTGAGGATCGTGCTGGTGCTCCCTGTGCTGACATCTGGAGGAAGCTGCAGCTGGATGAAGATGATGGTGACTGGCCGTAGCTCAGAGAAGAGCTCCAGTGGCAGTCTTTGATCAAGCTGGAAGACAAGAGCACGACAGCTTCACCAGCCTGCTCTCCTGGGGTCTCACTGCCCACACCAGGTATGGAGGGAGAGTGGGCGCACTGGCCCTACCAGAGGAAGAGAGAAATCCATCCCAAAATGCAGCCCCCAGCAGTGGTGGCCTTGCCGTACCTTCCTGAGAGCAGCATCTGGTATGTACTTCCTGTACACCTTCTCCGTATTGGGATCACTGGGCAAGAGAAGAGCTGGCCTCATGGCACCTGAGGAGACAAAAGGCAGGTGGTCGCTGGACGCATGGGACTACGGGCTGTTGCAAAGCAGGGGCTGGCCCTGGAAACAGGGTAGAAAGAGTCTTCTGCGTTTGCCCACATGGCCACCTCCAGATGCTGAGGGCAGAGCTGTCCCCTGGGAGGAGGAGGCAGCAGCAGCCACTGCCCCAGGGACACCCAAAAGCAGGAGTGCCAACTGACAGGGGGAAGAGGCAGGAGGTGGTTCCTCTCTGGCCCCTGAAGCAGCCGGGCTCCATCTTTCGGGGCAACCACAGAACAAGGGCAAGGTGGCACTCACCATCTCCTTCCGAGCGGTGGCTCAGTGGGTCCTGTACGAGCTTGTGTAAGGTGTCTTGGCATTCTGACCAAGACATGGGCTCCATGCCCATAACCTGAAGACACACAGAATGAAATCACTGCCACTGGGCTCCCCAGGAGTCCCAGGGGACAGAGCCTGCCCTCCACTGACACTTCCCAGGAAAGGGGAGAGGAAGCCCACGTGGTTGGCTGGGATAGCAGTGCAGAAGCACCTGAGCTGGGCAGCCATTATCCAAGCATCCCCCAGCTGTCAACCACAGCTCCGTGGCCCACAGGACATTGCTGGTGGGGCTAAAACTCTTCCGGTGCCTCCCGACCCCTCCAATCAAGCAAGCCCAGCCCACAGTTACCCCTGAGATGGGAGGACAAGAGCTTCAGCTGCCTGCCTACTTTCCCAGCTACAGCTCTCTCCACATTCAGCTCCTCAGCCTTCATGGCCAAGTCCAGCTCCTCAGAATGGCTCTAGAGGCCATGCCATCCACCCACCTTCACAGCTCTTTGGCCTGCAAGATGCTTGGTCCTCAGCCGGTGCTGCTCACAGAGCTCCCAGGCGGTAGCTGAGAGGACAATGTCACCTGCACCTGCAAGCTCTTCGGCGTCGTGAACTTCACCCACGCCTCGGCCAAAAATGCAGAAGTACTGCTGCCTCCTGTCTCCAAAAATGGACAGGCTCATGGTCCCTGCAGAGATCCCTGGAGAAGAGGAGAAGGAGAAGCAGAAGTGACACAGGGAACTTTTGGAACTCTGCAGCCCCCAGCATCTCAGCTGCTCAGAAGCCAATCTGAAGCCCAGCAGGGCTGGGCAGCATGGAGGGGTAGAGCACCCTGCTTCCTACTCAGGGGGACACCCACAGAGCTCCCCGAAATGGGTGTCTAGAAACAGACAAAGTTGACATGGAGAATGCCTTGAGAGTGCCGGGCATCTTACCCAGCTGCTTGCCCCAGAAGCCCAGCAAACCAGCGGCCTCCTCCACCACCCACTCCATTTCCATGCAGGCAGGTTGGAGCTGTCTGCTGGAGAAAACCCAACAGCCTGCAAAAGCCCTTCTCGCAGGCGTGAGCCAAGCAGCTCCCCTTTGCTCTTTGTGAAAGGCAGGGGAGAATCCAGCAGGGGAAAGTACGCAAAGCTGTCCCTGCCTGAAGAAGTGAAAGGCTAATGACCTCCCGCAGTTGTCTGTGCTAAAGCAGACGTTCAAAGATCCTAAGGCTCGATCCAACACCCGCTCTGCCTTTAAGCTTCCTCTGCATCTGCGAACGTGTGCAAACCCGGCAGTCCCGGCCTCCCATCCCTGCTCCGACTGCAGTTGGACCCTTGAATGCTCATTGGAGATGCTTTCCTTTGGCATGAGCCCATTCCCTGCTGGTGAGAAGCTCCCTGTGGCACAGGAGAGTGCCACGGATCTGCATCTGGCACAGCACCCGTACCTATCTTCAGTTGGACCTCCTGGCCCACATCCGTCTCACGCCTTCTGTACTTCTTCTGGATCTGCAGGCTACAGTGCAGCACCAGGCTGATGGTCCTGGCCAGCTCCTGGGGTGGTGTTCTCCACAGCACCAGCACAGCGTCTCCTGGGGAAAGTGAGGGAAGGTCGAGGCTCTGCTGAGACCTGGCTCTCCCCGACCTATGCCTGGTGGCAGGGACAGCAGAAACCAGCTGTCGGGCGGAGGAAGATGGGCTTGTGGGTGGCCATTGGCCTGGAGGACACCCCATCCTGGGCACCAGGACCCCTCTTCTCTCCCAGGCAGCCCCAGCAGTAGCTGGCAGTGGTGGCAGCCCCTGCCCCAAGCACTTATCTGCAGCTGCAGCACACCAGGGACTCCCCCCTCCCCTGCCAGCCTGGCAGCCCCAGCTCCGCCATCCCCAGGGCCTCTCTGTCCCTCACCACCGCCCCAACACACATCTTGGGCTGCGCTTTCTCGAGGGTGTCCTCCTCTGGGGCCTTCCTTCCCCCCACCCCCAGCCCAGGGCCCTACAAGCCAGGGCAGAGAAAGGGAAGCCACAGCCCTGGCTAAAGCCAAGCCGCACAAGAGAGAGGCCACTGTGGGGGGTGCGTGGTGGCCAAGAGCGGGATCCAGGTGCTGCACAGAGCCTCTTGGAGAAGGAGAGCAGAGCAAACAGCTGCCACAACAGGTAAATGCTGCCAATCAATGCACATGGGCATCGCTGTCCCAAACACCTACCAGCAAACTTCAAGATGTCTCCTCCAAAAACCAGGAACTCTGTAGACAGAGGGAAGAAAAGGAAGAGTCATGTAGACACCTTCTTCCAGAAACCACGGAGCAAGCCCCCCTCAAAGAGCAGCACCTGAGCAAAGGTGCACCGTGGGGCACAGCTGAGGAAAGCACCGCTCCGACCTCTCTCCCAGGCTCATAGTGGTCACTGCCCTGGTACCCGCACAACAGGCAGGGAGGTAGGGCCTCCAGTGCCACCAAACCTCGGAAAGGTGGAAGCTGGAAGGGACCTCTGGGCTCCATCTGATCCAACACTGCTGCTCCAGTCCAGCTGGGCTGCACAGAGCCAGCTCCCCAGGACAGTGGCTGATCGTTCCTGAATAGCTCTGAGTAAGGAGACTCCACAACCTCCCTGGGCGGCCTCTGCCAGTGCTCAGTTGCCCTCACAGGCAGAAGGTGTTTCCTAACCTACAGTGGGAACCTCCTGTGTTTCAGTGCGGGTCTGTGGCATGGCCTCTGGTCCTGACACTGGGAACCACTGGGAAGAACCCGGCTTTGTCCTCTTTGCACCCTCCCTTCAAGTGGTAGACACATTCCTAAGGTCCCCCCCAAGCCTTCTCTACGTCAACTAGTCCCAGCTCTCTTAGCCCTTCCTCACAGATGCTCCAGACCCATCATCGTCTTTGAGGACTCTTGTTTTGCTCTAATAGTGCTGCCAAAGTCGTGGCCACACTGTGCTCACGATCAGCTCGGAAGACTCCAGGTTTTCCCTGTGGAAAGAGGCTCCTGAATGTCTCACACAGGCACAGGTCATAACCAGCACCCTCAGGTCACTGGCGCTGGATCTTGCTGGGTGCCCTGGGCCTGTGCTGGGCCCTGACACAGCCCGGAGCTGGCTGCCCACACCAGAGGCACCCAGGGGGCTGCTGAGAAAGAGGGTGCCTCCTCGGCCACAGTTTGGAGCAGAAAGGGCCCACGCTGGCCCTGACCCGCCAGCAGACCCTGGCTGCTCTCGCTGTTCCTCACAGAAAGCTCCAGCTCTGCCGAGGAGGCAGGACCAGGCTGCCCAGCATGTCTGCCTCCAACCTCCACCATCAGACGAGGAGTCTGCACGTAGAGCCCTGCCGTGGGTCAGCAGGTGTTTAATTGATCCACAGGGCTTTGGGATGCTGAGTGTTTTTCCAAACTCCTGCAGTTTTGGCATTGCTTTGGCAATACCAGCAGCGAGGAGAGAGCTCAGGGAGGAGGTGTGAATGTGGTGCTGCCTCCCAGCACTCGCTTTCTCACCCCCACAGAGCCGGACTACCCAAAGCTCATCCCTTAATAGACCTTTCCTATGGAATTAAAATCACTCAGCACTGCAACAACCCACTTCTTTTTCTTTTTTTAAGGGAAATTTGTCCCAGTTTTTTGTTGGAAGCTCCCAGTCCTCCCAGCTGGTAGGGCTGCTGCTGACGCCAGTGTTACTGGAAGGCCTCTCTTCGGTCTTGAAAGGCAGCCGGTTTCCCTTTGGAGTCATAAGGGCCAGAGTAAAATGTTTCTTTGATTTTTATTTTTAAAAATGCAAGGGTTGAGTAGGTAAATAAGAATGTTTGCAACCTCCTCCAGCTTTGGAGAAAGAAGTTTATTGAGGCCCAGACCTGAGGATTGGTCCTTTAAAGAGAAAACAGAACCAAAGGACAGATTTGGTTCTGCTGGACAGGAATATTTAGCCCAGCAAAAACTAAACAAAGCCATGAAAATCTGGTGGCCTGGAAACCAAAAAAATCAGCCTTTTCTGCCTCCTGGTATATTGCCAATCGGGACAAGACCCCTTCTTTAGATTTTATTCCTTGAAGTAATCAAACCCTCCATTTTCACTCCCAAATGCAGTGTTATTTATGCAAATAAACACCAATCTGTGGGGAAACAGGAAACAAACATTGTACAAAGCAAAGTAAAGGATACAAAGCAAATAAAGGAAGCCAAGAAATGGCATGTGAACATGGCATGATAATGCCTCTGATTGGAGGAACTGTGGCCTGATCCACACTACATGTTGTGAGTAGCTCTTGGCTGAGCAACTTGCTGATATGGCAAGCTGGGTGGAAAAATACTGTGAGACCTTCAGCTGGTATATAAGGAACTTGCGATCGTGAATAAATTATTCTGATTGTGGCTGTACCCCCAATCTGAGTCCGTCTCTTCATATGCTACACCAAGCAATAAAATAAACACACAAGCGGTGCTTTCAATATGACAAAATGCCAACACTGACTCTGTTGGGTCATGGAGACGCCTCACAGCCACCCAACACCTTTAAACACCCCTGTCACTGCAGTACCCAGGCACTCCCCGGTGGTAGAACCAGCCAGGGAACGGCACCACCTCACACACAGTGCCGGCCTGGAGCAGTCCCTGGATTTTGCAGGTTCAAGCTTTTACTTTTCAGAGAGTTTTAGGAATCATAAGGATCTGTCTTTACGCCCCTCTGCGCTCTGGCCAAGGGAAACATGAGCCCAGGTTCTCCTTTCAAGACTGGTGGCGCAGAGCGTGCCATGTTCACACCACTGACCTGGTGGAATGAGTTTTTATTGCTTAATTATTTATGGCACAAACAGCAAGAGCAGCCCAAGAACTTTAACATTCACAAACCATATTTAATAAGTTAAGAGGAAAACACATAAAAACTAACCTTATCTCTCTCAGAAGGGTGCTACAGTGTCGAGATGTGGAATGCTGTGCATGACTGTCACTTCAGGGGAAAATGTCAGTAAATATGATGACCATTTTTTGGCTTTTTCCCTTATTCTATCTCTTTTTAGAGCGGGGGCAACCTCATCTTCTCGAATCCTCAGAGCCTAGCCGCTGCCCAGATGCAGAGGCAAAATACCGTGTTTTTTAACAAATGGTGAAAACTGATCTGGTGGCTGGTTTGATGTCAGTTCCCAGTTGCCACAGGAGGACATCAGCGGCATCCGGGATTCTTCTGGCTTCCCTGCCCTTTACAAACACTCCCGGAGCCATTTCAACATCCTGCAGGTGATGGAGTCTCCTGTGAGTGTTCCTCCTCCCTTGTATCTTCTCAAGCACCCTGGAAGTCAAAAAAAACCCAGGGATTTGTAATTCCTTTTACTTTTTCAAATTCGTTAGACCAAGCTTCGTTATTCTTACTTCCGCGAATTCCTGTTCTGTTTTGCTGCATGGTATGACACAGTTTCTGACACTGGTAGTTGAACAAGGCAGATTGTTGGGGATTAAAACATGAGAATTAATGGAGCGATCACATAAAATTAGGTTTAATTGAAACTTGAGGGATTTTGCTTGGTGTGAGCAACCAGAGTGTGGAAGCCTCAGGCCGCAAAGCCTAACAGAACTTGAGTGTTTCTTAGTCAAAAAGGAGAAACGCTGGGGGGGCTAGTCTGAACCTCGCGGCTCGGTGGAGGGTCCGCCCCACTCTGGAAACACAGATTTTTTGGGTTGAAAGTCAAATAAAACTGCCAGGTAGCCACGGGGCAAGGGGAATCCTCAAGCTGCCCTTCCCCTCTGCCCCCTTGGGCAGCTTTTAAGGCCAAAAGCAGACATTTTTCAGAAGAAAAATGAAGAGCTGACCTGCAGGGGAAACCACCCAGATTGCCAGCACCTCCATCCAACACTAAGCAGCTGAAAATATGCTGGGAGGATGGGGTGCAAAGCCAGACCTTGAAAGGAAAATGTATTCTTTCTCCTATCCTCAGCGGAACAGCACTTTCCTCCACAAAAATCTAGAGAAGAGGTCTAAAGTGTGGAATTCCTAAGCAGTGAAGGGACACGGTTACCCGGTTTCTACCATCAAAATTAAAAATATATATATTTCTGTGAACCAAATTCCTGCTTCCTGGCAAGGAATGTTTTCGCAGCACCTGCACAGGGGCAGGTGGGTTCATTGAGGAGCAGAATCTGGCACACAGTACCAGCACTTTTTCTACCTCATCTTCAGCCTTTTCTGCCTCATCCTGGCATCTCTTCAGCTTTTTCTGTATTAAAAAGGGCCAAGTGCAGCCCAATCAGATTTTTTCTTCTCCAGGTGGAATAATACTTCACTCATTGGGATACAGTTGTAGCCTGAACCCACTGGGAGGAAAGCAGAAGCGATCTCTAAGGGAAATGCTGCAGTAAAACATTTAAGGCCCGGTTCTACAATGATTCTCTCTCCCATTGTCTCCAGTTCTCACAACGCAACGTATGGGTGAGAGCAGACAGAAAAGATAGAAATGCTTCTGCAAAGAACTGTGCATTTCACACCGTTAGTCAGTATAACCTGTCATTATTCTTTTAGTATCTCTGGTCCCAGAGATATTAAATACTCTATTGTAATTACACGTTAGGGCAAATCACATCTTGTACGGGTGGGTTTTAGCATGAAGAAGTGTCCCAAGAACAGGATTCACACACGCTACTCAAAATACAACTTTCTGGGTTAAAACTGCCCATGCTAACGAGATCTGCCTCAGTCTAACGGCTTTACCTGCTTCTGTAGGACGCCAAAATCCTTCCTGTGTATGTAAAAAGCCTCTTTAAACAGCTGCTGCCCCAGGGGCGTCCAAGTACCCAAACCTAGGAATAAACAGCGACACACACGTTATTAGAATAGGCACTCCCTGCTCCAGAAGGCCCTGGAAAAGGATTAAAACCACTACTTTCCCAGCCCCAAAGAACACCCATCGCTGTTCTCAAACTTTTAAGAAGAAATCCTTTCAATCAGAGCAAAGAGAACAGTGGTACTTGCTGGCAATGCCGGAGAAGGAACAAGCTCTGCTTCCACTTTACCTGTGTAATGATAATCTGCCAGAGGAAAGGATTTGGGTCTCTGAGGGGCCCCAGAATGCAGCATTTCCATAGCCTCCTGACAGATTTAATAGAAAAAAGACTTAGATTCCCCTTCCGAAGGCGCAAAAAGGGAAGCTGTGGCTCCTGGTGGAGACACAGCAGATGCCGAGTCTGCTGCATGTCAGTGGTGTTAAATCCTTTCTTCAAAGCAGAGAGAGCAAAACAGGACCCTCTCGGGGCTGCCCCGGGGCCAGGCTGTAGGCATTTCCTCAGCAAGGAGGGCCCAGGGGTGGTGCGCTTATCCAGAACTGGACGTTTAGCTGGGGCAGACCTTGGGTTTTAATCTAATATGCCTCCATTCCTAGCATTTGGAGGAGGAGTGCTTCTCAAATTGTCCCAGAATCAAAACAAGCTTGCATTGATGCACCAGGAGAGGGTCTGTCATCCCAAGAGACGTTGATGTGGTAACCGGCAGCCCACGAGAACCCTGCGTCTTGAGCAAAGAGATTACAGCGCATTGATACCTAAGGCAGATTTCATGTAGTTTAAAAATGGTTAAACTGTAGAGAATCTCTTTTAGAGAAGAAATGTAGCTATATCAGTAACCATCCCAAATGGTTTCAAGGATTTAGTAAGATAAGAAGGGATGTCTGTGGCCCTGAGAACATGGTGACCTAAGACAGGGATGCAATAAATATGGACATTGTCTGACAAACAGGTGATAGCAGGGAGATCATTAGTTTTAATGAGGAATTAAGCAGTTAGAATGTTTTGCCAACATGAAAAGTGAGCCAAAGGACAGGTAAAGAAGATGACGATTGAGGAAGAAACAACCCTCACTCAAAATGAGGACCACCAGAAGGCACAACTATGCACGCCCAAAAGCTTATTATAATATGTAAATTCTTGGAAATGTAATGAATATGCTAATGTTTTCTTGGAATTACATTGCATGTGTATACCTGTTGCATATAAATTTAATTTGACAACAGTATTCGAGGTGCACAATAGGAGGAACTATCCCTTGTGCACCCGGCGCCACAATAAAGAATGCCTGCTTTCTGAACTTTCAATTTAGTCTTAGAAAGCTGTATCTGCCGGTTTGCAGTAACAGAACACCCAATAAATGTTGATCCTTGGCAGCCCACTCGCCATTTTTCTTGAGTGACTGAGACAACTTGTCAGGAAACAGACTTGTAGTTTGTAGCAGGAGGCAAAGGAATACACTGGAATTTACACTATAATGGTCAGGTGTGGATCACGCCCTTCTTGAGGGTCAGGAAAGCTGCTCATGCAAGCAGCTTGGAGAAGGTTGTAGGGGGACAAGGGGTAGAAAGCAGTGTCATGGAGTGGACACAAAACCATAGTAGCACAGGTTTTATTTCTGCCAGTGAACTTCTAGATGAATATGGGCACGTCCTTTTTCCTTTTTGTTCCTCAGCCGCTTCACTTGCAGAATAAAGACCACCAGAGCTCTTTTGAACCTGGGCACCACTGTCCTTTGGGGACACGTTGCTGCCACATCCCAGGGTTGAGGCGACTCGGCTCCGTGGGATGCCAATGTCAGAATTGAAGGGAAAGGCCACCAGAGGAGTCCAACCAGCAATTAACATTTATTAACCGAGCTAACCTTGCTGAAGTGTAAGTAAACTTTGGGCTGTGAGCCTCCTGGCATTGTGTCTTTAAGTCACCATTTGGCAAACTGAGGGAGAGAGAAGAGAGGGAAGGCAAGGGGAAAATGGCAGGCGAGGAAAGAAGGAAGGCACTGGAGTGTCATGCACAGTTGTTCTCTGCAGAAGGTTCTGGAAGCTGGCTGGGGTTGGCAGGGTGGCCGCCGGGGAGTTGCAGGTGATGTCTGCCCAGCGAGGACTCGCGGCCCTGAGAGGTAAGGAAGCCACTCTGGAAAAGCGCTGAAGCGTCCGGTCCCCCCTGGAGCGCCGCTGGGGCCGCCGCGCTCTCGGCCGCAGGGCCGCGCTGCTCCCCCACCAGCAGCTCGTTGGTCTCTGTTCTGTGGAGGCTGCTGAGCGAGTGTTTGAGGCAGCTTGTTGTCGTGCGGGTCTCCCTGGTTGCACAGAGTGGGGTCAGGTAGAGCGGAGAGCAATCAATTAAAGACTGAACTGGGAGTCCCTCCCTCAGAAGCTAAAGGCCACTGAAGTCCGGAGAAGTGGAGGAGATCTCTCTGAGAAGAGTAACTGCAGCCTCTCGGTTCTTTTGCTGAAAGTTTTCCTTGGGGGAATTGTTGATTGTTTTGGAGGAGTTTCTCCTTTTTTTCTGAGGGAGAACTAGGGGCTGGCTTGGGATCTTTGCACGCAAGAGGATTTTGTAGCAGGTTCTTATAGCTTTGTTAAATCTGTCTTCTCGTGGGAGATGTGTTTAGCAGAAGAGAGCCCTCCTAAGAGGCCAGCTGAGGTGCCCGGTTTGCGTGGGCATGGTCAGGCTGTGCCGAACTCGGGGCACCTACAGGAGGCAGAGCCTGCCCAGGGTCCCGCCGCTGCTGTAGTTGAGAGGAGCGGCTGCTCTGGAGCGGGGCTGGCGTAGGATCGCTGCTGCACTGGGGTTTTCCCTGTGTGTCCAGGAGTCTGTAGCTCCTCTGGCTCTGGGAGGACTCCCATGTGAAGGGGAAATGGTTTCAGCATATCAAATGCCGAACTGCTCGAGATGCTTTGAACTGCAGTAAAACAGCAGGCAAGAGAGGTTACCCAGCTCTGCTTTTGTGCTCGCAACAGAGCCTTGTGCGTGCGCTGGGTGCATTCTGAGGCGTGCGTATCTGTCTGTACCTGTGTCCCAGAGATGTGTAAAGCCTGCGGGTTTCAGGTGCTAACTGTTTTGCTTCGCGTGCACGACTGTGGCAAGTATGGGTTTAGAGAAGAGCTGGGTTTCTAAAACAGAGTCTCAGCATGGGATCCAGACCTGCACCTTTCCTTGCCCGTGCCTGTCAGGGGACCCTGCTGCCACCATCCTGCTCAGCCCATTGCTTGGACTTCTGCGGAACGCGAGGCCTGTGCCTTGGCTGTGGAAGGCGATGGCCTCTGCTGAGGTCATCCCTGGCTCCCAGCTCATCACCCCTCATGGAGCAGCCGGAATGTTGCTGTTCCCTGGTAGCCTGCACCACATGGACGATACCTGTGCAAAAATCTGGGAAGTTATTGTGCTTGCCTTCATGTGCTTGCCTGACAGGGGAATCCGTGCTACCTTTCCACCATGCCCAGATGCAGACAAGCAATGGAATTGTTGCCAGGCCTGGTGAGAGCACACAGCAGGGGATCATTGTGATGTCAGCAGTGGTGAGAG
>JAHREE010149550.1:50197-68028 GCA_033628505.1 Tringa tobata | reverse complement strand
GCGCAGGCCAACGAATCTTTGCAGCTCGTGTCCGCGTCGGCGTGCCGAAGCTGCTGCTCCGCCGTGGTGGCCAGGAGCTGGACCAGCTTGTGGCTGGTGGCTTGGGAGCACTTGTTGTCCCCCTCCGAGAGCCTGTCGCCGGCGTGCAGCATGGCCGAGTCCAGCGGCTTGCCGTCCCCCGACCCACCGTCCGACTGGATCATCTCGCTCAGGATGGAGGCGATCTCTTTGCTGTCCTTGGACTCCGCTTTCATGGGCTGCATGGCCAGGCGGCCGGGCGAGCTCTGGGAGCTGAGCTGCCTCAGCACGGGGGGTGGCGTGGAGTAGCCCACCGGCGTGCTGGGACCTTCGGCCAGCCCCTGCATAGAGTTCATGGGAGCGCTGGGGAAGGGCCTGGTGCCACCGCTGCCGCCGCCGCCCCCGCCGCCGCTGTTGGCCATGCCCACCGGGGAGTGCATGGTGGGCATGGTGGGCGAGAAGGGATTGCTGGGCCCCCTGGGCCTGGGCACCAGCCCCGGGCTGACCCGATGCCTCGGAGACATGAACTGCGGTGGGGTGATCCCTGGGCTATTCATGGGGGAGCTGTTGAGGTTCAAAGTGTGGTTACTGTTCTGGGGACCGGCCTGTCCCTGGCTTAAGGCAACGTTGGCTCCTATCTGGTTCCCAGGTGAACATCCAAAGCTGGTCTGGCTGGTGCTGGAGCTGCTGTTGTGGAGGCCGGGGCCCGGCTGCTGGTTCACGTTGGTGGCCAACATGCTGCCGTTGGAGGGAGGGATGGAGGGAGGCAAGGCCATGCCTTGCCCCGGGGAGATGCTGGGGTTCAGCGAGGGGCTGACCCGGGGAAGGGACATGGCGGAGTTAGTGTTCTCCTGGGGTGAGAGCATGCCGTGATCCCTGCGGGAGACGAAAAGGAGGAGAGAAGTCACAAGAGGCCTTTGCCCAAACCTTTGGTGTTGCTCGGGCATTTCCTGCCCCCCATCCACGCTGCAGAGCCCCGAAGGCTGGAGAGCAGCAGCTCACAAACCCTGGTGGTCTCAGCCTTCCCAGCTCCACCAGTGCTTCTGGATCCATTCCAGTAGCATGGATGGAGTGCAGCAGCTTTAGCATCTCTCCAGAAACATGGCACTTCTGGGCACTGCAGCCACCCACCATCTAAACCCTGAAGGTTTTAGGTCTCACATTCCCACACAGCTGGAGGAGGACCATGTGTTCCCAGCCCCCTCCCGTTCTCCACCACCTCACCTCTCCCTGTCCCGCCAGTTTGTCGGAGCCTCTCCCTCCCCAAATATTTTAAGTTCTCCAGGGCAAGGCAGAAACCTGAAGCACGTCTATAAATCTCCACCTGAACACCCGGGGCCACCTCTTTGCAAAACAAGAATAATCAAGAGGAATGGAGCTGCCAACATGCTGGTTTTCAGCCTCAGATTCCTCACGGGGATCACATCCCCAAACCAGCACCACGGACCACCAGTGGATCCTCCTTCTGCCGCAGGGAATGAGCCCTTTGATTCCTGGATTGCCCACCCGGGCACTGGCACGGCTCGGAAGCGACAGGGTGGGAACGTACCTGTCGATGACGTGGATGCCCATGATGAAGGGCTGCATCTCCGGGCTGTTGGGGTAGCAGAGCTTACACTTGGTGTGGGCACTGAGCACCGTCCCGTCGCTCAGGGTGAATCGGTACGAGGGGCTGAAGGCCGTGCCGCGGGTCATCACTGCAGGAGACGACCAGAAACACACGGAACCCCTTAGAAACTCCAGCCAGAAGCCACAAAGCCCTACAAGCACCAGGAAGAGGATGGAGGGAGCGAAGAGAGAGGACCGGCCTGGGGACAACCACCTTCCCAGTGAACAAAACCACACGCTGCACGTCGGCTAAGCCCATAGTCCTGGGAAATGAGGGTTAGGAATGGCCACGGTGGCACAGAAATCCTCCCAGCTGCTTCTCCAGCTCCAAATGCACATCCTGCAGTAGATCTAAATCCCCCCAGCACGATCCTTGAGTGCTCAGAGCTTCCGACGGGGCAATCGCTCGATCCCCACAAGCTGAGGAAGCCCAGCCAGGCTGGGAAGGTGCAGCAGGACATTGTCACTGCAGCCCTGGCAGAGTCACAGCCCTCCAGGGGCTCAGCGACCTCCTGCTCCTCCCTTCCCCACATCCCTGTTGTGAGCACCCTCGCCCACACAGCAAAGACGCCCACGAAAGAGCCGAGAGAGCAAAGATGCTCACAAAAGAGCTTCTGCTTAGACACTGGGGATGGCGTTTGTGGATGGCACAGGAAAAAGAAATAAATCACAGAATGGTTTGGGTGGGAAGGGACCTTAAAGACCATCCCGTTCCAACACCCCGCCCTGGGTTGCTCCAACCCACCAGAGCAGGTTGCTCCAAGCCCCCTCCAACCTGGCCTTCAACCCCTCCAGGGATGGGGCAGCCACAGCTTCTCTGGCCAACCTGGGCCAGGCTCTCCCCACCCTCCCACCAAACAAGTTCTTCCCCACATCTCAGCTCCATCCTTGATCAAGAATCCCTCCCCAGCTTTCCTGGAGCTCTTTGAGGGACTCTTTTTATCAACCTAGCCAGTACCAGCTGGTGGAGCATCAAAGCAGTGGGCAGGAGCGAGCAGGGAGCAGTGCACATAGTGCAGGGGCAGGGCTGGGCTCCATCCCCACAATGGAGAGCCCAGAGTAAATCCAGCTGCAGGATGCTGGGCTGTAAGCAAAATTATATCACTCTTGTGAGGCCATTTCCAGTTTTATTATCTAGTTCACGGTGGTGGGGGTTTTTTTGGTTGGTTTTTTTTTTTTTTATTTGCTTCCTTGACTCACTGCAGAAAACTGTAAAAATAGCTTAAAAACGAGTGCTGGCATATTTCTGAAGAGTCACTAATTTCTTCCTGCCAAGTTGCTCGATAAGCACTTCCCTTTCAAGCCCCTGAACGTGAGGGATGCGGGGCTGGGCACCGCTGCCTCCCCAGCTGGGGCATCGCCTTCCCACCCGGCCGTGCCCCGAGAGCAGCCTGGACACGGGCTGTGCTTGGCTTCAGGAGCCCACGGGAGACCCCTGCCCTGGAAAACTGAAGGCAGCTCAGGTGGTTTAGCCTGGCAGATGGACTTTTTTTTTTGCCTTGGGAAGAAAAAAAAAAAAACAAACCCAGAAGTGAATGTGATTTTTATATATATACATATATATTTTTGGTATGTGTATAAATGTAAAATGTGTCTATACATAATATATATACACATTTATACAACGTGTATATTCATACAATGTGCATTTACATTCATACCTTTCTATGATATGATTCTGTACTGTATATATAAAATATTTGGCATCAAGGCACATTCTTCATGAGACTCACTTAAAAACGGCCCTGGCTGCCTTTTTGCTGGGGAAAAGTTAGGCTAGTTAGTCCTTTTCCATTGCCATCTGGCTAGTCAGGCTGGTTAGCCTTTTCCATGGTCATCTCAGCTCTATCCCCATCACCCTGAAACAAGCCTGATATCTCTCTCCGTCCTTTCTCCACAGACCTTCCGCTGGCCAGTGGCAAGCAATATCGATGGGAATGAGATCCTGGAGATCCAGGTGTTCAACTACAGCAAGGTCTTCACCAACAGGTGAGAGCGTGGTCCGTCCTTCCCTCCCACCGCCCCACCAGGTCCTCTCCGGTGGGAAGAGGGAGGTTCTGCTTGAGCAGGAGCCACGTCACTGTTTGGTGTGGAGGCTGGAGGGTGAGGAAGACGTTGGTGGTGTCTCCTGGGAAGGGCATGGAAGCCGAGATGCAATGGGACATCTCAGCGAGTGAGGATACCAACCACCAGCAACTGGGTGGTGGTCAGTGCTGTGTCTACGCCATGGTTCACCCAAGGTGCTGCTATTTGGTTTAACACAATTTGCACGTGCTTAAGAAAAAATTAAGTCTTTTGGTTAATTGTCAAGGTAGAAGTTGATACCTGAGTGTCATTCCCCAGCTCTTGCAAATTCTGCAAGCATTTATTTATCTTATTCTTCTAATTTTTTTCACACATAGGTACTATGGTGGTTGCCAGGACTTAGGTATTCTGTGCAAATTTATGAACATTTTTCAAGGTTTCTTACAGTCTAAGTTTTGCCCCCACATAAACAACGAACGTGAGAGAAGGGGAGTTTGTCTGTCCCTTCTGTCGGGTGCTTCATACCTTTATCCATGCTGTTGTTGCAAAAATACGGGTGCATTTCACACATGAAGTGGCACAGGTGAATTGTCCTACAGAACATTTACACTGACATTACAGAGGGAAAAGGGCAAAAACAGCCAAGGAAGGGCTCCTGCTTGTCATTGGGCGTTGGAATAACATTTTTCCCATGAAATCCAGTGTATTTCCCATGAAATCCAGTGTATTCCCCAGCTGGAGCTCAGCAGGGTCTCCTCAGCGTCTCCCAGGCACATGTTCATGCAAGAGCTTCCTTTAGAGTTGAAAAAATGAGGCGGCAGGCAGATGGCACGCAGGGCAGGCATGCTAAATATACATGTTTTAGGTAATAATTTTTAAATGAGTGGCCTTTTTGCCCAGCTCCAGCACATCCCGGGGTCCCCACTGCTCTGCCCGGCCACCTCCGCTCTCTCCTGGCTGCTCTGTCAGTCTCCCCGTTGTTTGGAAATTTGAATGTAAGTTGTTTTTACATCCCAGCCACCGGTGCAGTAGTCGTGGGCTTGATAGCGAAATCGCTCCGCAGCACTGTCACTCAAAGATCATTCTCAGCTGATGCCCTGTTTTTTAGGATTTTTCCATTAATCTGCTCTTCTCGGTGTGTAACTATCGGGGGGGTTGGATCAAACATTTTGTGAGAACCTGCTCCTTTCCCGTCGTTACCCAACAAAGCGGCTTCTGAAAGGCAAACCGAGCTTGTTCTGACAGACCCTATCTCCTCCTAAACCCACCTGGAGCCCCATGGATAACACTCCAGTTTTTAATTGCTTGTTCATTAGATCCTGTACAAGCTTTTCCTATTCTTTTCCCAGGCCGGCTGCCAGCTCAGCCCCTCTCTTCCCGTTCTCCCTCTACGAACTCTTTGCTGTGCTGGGATTTCTCTGCTATTCCAACTTCATTAAAAATTGATATCGGTGGATCGGAGGCTGCCGGTTCTTTTAGGATGATTATCCACAAACTGCCCCAGGCCTGCAACAGCCAACAGAAATATTTATCCAGCGTATTCTCCTGCTTTGCATCATTTCGGGCTGGAACAGCAGCTGCTGCTCCCGTTTCTGGGATGCATTTCCCTTGAAATCACAGAATCACGGAGTGATTTGGGTTGGAAGAGACCTTTAAAGCCATCGAGTCCAACCCCCTGCCACGGGCAGGGACATCTTCAACTAGACCAGGTTGCCCAAAGCCCCCTCCAACCTGGTCTGGGATGTTTCCAGGGATGGGGCATCCACCACTTCTCTGGGCAACCTGGGCCAGGGTCTCACCACCCTCAGTGTGAAAAATTTCTTCCTTACATCTAGTCTGAATCTCCCCTCTTTCAGTTTAAAACCCTTACCCCTTGTCCTATTGCTACAGGCCCTGCTAAAAAGTCCCTCCCCATCTTGTTTAGTCTGGAGAAGAGGAGGCTGAGGGGAGACCTCATTGCCCTCTACAACTCCCTGAAAGGAGGGTGTACAGAGGTGGGGGTTGGCCTCTTCTCCCAAGGGAATAATGACAGGAGCAGAGGAAATGGTCTGAAGTTGGGGCAGGGGAGGTTCAGATTAGATATTAGGAAGAATGACTTTCCTGAGAGGGTGGTCAGGCACTGGAACAGCCTGCCCAGGGAGGTGGTGGAGTCACCATCCCTGCAGGGATTTAAGAAACATGTAGACGTGGCACTTCAGGGCATGCTCTAGTGCCTGAGATTGCTGTATGCGGTGATTGTTGTGGTGATGGGGTGTTGGGTTTTTTTTTTTGTTTTGGTGTTGTGTGGGGGTTTTGGGGTCTTTTTTTTTTTGGTTGGACTTGATGATCTCAAAGGTCCCTTCCAACCATGAAGATTCTGTGATTCTTCTTATAAGCTTCCTTTAGGGATTGAAACGCAGAGTTGTCCTCCCCAGTTAGTCTCCTCTCACCCCACTGTTGGCCACAGCTGGACCACCCCAGGGCAGTGGTGGAGTGTCCAGCACAGCAGTGGAGTGTCCAGCACCTCCCTGCAGAGCTTTGCCAGAGTTTAATTACCCATTACCTCTCTCTCTCTACTAAATTAAAAAGCCATTCATGTTAGAAACAGTTTCCTCATGCTGGCAGTTACAGGCAGTGGTAGAATGAACCCCGAAGCCTGTCTGAGGCACTGGTGCCTTCAGTCTGTCCCTCAGCAATTAAGAGACCCAGCCCAGCATCCTCTCCTCGCTGCCTGTCCTTGCTTTGGGCCACCGGAGCAGCTCATCCCCGCAGCCCAGCCCAGGAAAGGAGCCAGGATCAGACCCTTCAGCAAACACCAAACAAGACATCTTCCCTGGGAAGCAGGAGCCCCAAAGGGGCTTCATCTCCTCTCACTGCATTGAAGGTGTCCGTGGGGAGTTAGGACTCAGCTCAGGTGCCCACATGGATCTCCGGCGCCCTTTAAGTATCCAGCTCCTGCAAGGAAGATCCAAAGAAGATCTGTAGATCTAAAGCTCCCCAGCCCTGTGTTTGTCTCAGACATCACAGCACATCTGCGTGGCAACAGGTACTCATGGTTAGGTGATGGAGCTGAGTCCCCCATGGCTGGAGAGGGGTTGGGGAGAGCCCAGAGCAGCAAGGCATGTCCTGCCCCAGGACTGACATGCTTTGGGTACAGGGAACTGAGAACTGGCTGTAGCTGAAGGACGGGCTGAAAAGGCTGAAGTTCCCCGGAGCAGAAGACAACCAGGAACCAAAAGGAGGCAATGACAGTTATATCAGGGGAGGTTTAGGATGGTTATTAGGGGAAAATTCTTCATCAAAAGAGTTGTGAAGCCTTGGCAGAGGCTGCCCAGGGCAGTGGTGGAGTCCCCATCCCTGGAAGGATTTAAAAGCCGGGCAGACGTGGTGCTGAGGGACATGGGTCAGTGGTGGGTTTGTCAGTGTTGGGTTGATGGTTGGACTCAATGATCTGAAAGGTCTCTTCCAACCAGGACAAACTAAAGCCCAGGGTCATGAGCCAGTGCTGTGGCTACAGCCCATCCTACTTGCACAACAATGAGTTGTAGGAGGACAGACAGACATAAATCTTGGAGAGGAGGGAGAGGAGTGGGGAGAAGCAGAGCCCAGGTGCTGGGGTTCAGAAAGGCGAGCCGTGGTCTCTGTGAATAATTCACATCCAGCTGATTAGTGCTATTTATCAAAGCCCCAGATAAAGGCGTGACACCTGATGCAGGTCCACCCTGAATAATGGAGGGGGCTGGTGCCCAGACGTGGCCACCCGGCTCATTGAGTTGCTTTTGTTTCCTGCCTCAATGGCCATCAGCATGCAGCTAATTAGCTGGTAAAATAATCCTTTCCTGACCCAGTCAGGTGCCTCAGCCTCCTTAGAGCAGCTGATTGTGTGCTGGCTCCTCGGAGGGGCTGTGGGCTCCGGTGGGTCTCGGCTCTGGGATGGTGGCTGTCTCTGGAGCTGTTCCCTGGGGCTCTGCATGTCTGAGCGCCCAAAGAAAGGGGAAGAGCATGGAGGTAGGGAGATAGTTCATGGGGACAACTCAAATGAGCTAGAGTCCCAGGCTGGGACTCTCCAACCCAGCCAAGACCCATCCAAACCACCCCAGGGATGCCCTGTCCCAGTGCAGGTGGATGTGGGACAGTGCCACATCCTGGTCATGATTAATTTACTAGCTCAAAATGCTCCACAGAAGAGAAGGACCAATAATCATGGGTCCTACACACCCATCCTACAGACATGAGATCTCTAAGGTCCCTTCCAACCATGAAGATTCTGTGATCTGACACCATGTATCCCATCCTGGAAAGCAGGTGGTGAAGTCAAAGAACTGCTGCATGGTGCGATGACCTGGGTAGAAATACCGAGTTCTTACTGGAACTCAGTTCATCTCTGTCCTTTCTTTTCTGGTCACCTGGGAAGATGCTACAAAATACCTTCAAGATGGGTGAAAATTCATAGCAAGTGATCCCACAGTGAAAGGCCCCAGAAGAAGGCATGTTCAGGAGGCAGGTCCATGATGTGAGGTCCCAGATGTGGATTTGAGTGTGTCTGAGCAGGAGAAGACACTGCAGGACAATGTATGAGTGATGTGAGGTGGAGGACCTTAGGAACAGGAGAGGCAGAGATGCAAGAAGCAAGTGGAGGGGAGACATCAGAGAGGATGGTTGTGTGGTCCAGTGGCCATGGAGCATCATACCTGAGGCAGGAGGTCTGGTCTCTGCTTGCTGCTCCTGCTGGGACAGCCTGGAGAAGCCTCTTCTGGGCCTCATGCTTTTCTTATGCATAAAACAAGGACACCACCAGTCAACGACTCCATCCCTTAAGGATGAGGAAGGCTCCACAGAACTGAAAAGCTTTTGCCTTGGGGTGGTTTGTTTCCCTCAGTGTCACCACTTTCCTCTCCGGGGCGAGGAGCAGTAACTGGATCTGGCCAAAGACCAAAAGGCACATTACAAACCCGTCGGGTCCCCGATGGGATGGGTGCACAGATAACATCCCCCTGCAGAAAACCAATACCCACGGGGGAGAGTCGGGAGCTGGCTCTCCTTACCTGACAGAGAGACAAAGGGACTAATAGCAAAGGCTTTCAATAAAGCCGGATAAAAATAGAGCTTTGTTTGGTCCTTTGTGCTCCGGCTTCTCTGGCAGTTAAGATCTTTGCAGAATTCAAGGCTTTTGTATGAAACTGCCTCCAACTTGCAGGAGCCAGGGTGCTCACCATTTTATCCACAGAAAACAATCCGCTGCAGGGTCACTGTAGGAATAATATAACGGAGAAATTACTAACTCCAGTGCAGTAGGTTTCCCTTCTCATCTGAGTGCCCTCCGTGTGCAGAGCAGGGCTTGGAGGGGAGATGCTTGGCAGGTAGGATGTTGCAGGAGCTGCCTTTTGCAAACCAGGAGATGCCAGGGTTTCCTTGGACCGCAGCCAGGCAAGCCTTTCTGCTGCCCAGCTCGCTTAGACATTGCCAGGGTCTGAGCTGCAGTCTTTGGGGCATCACCAGGGATGCAGGAGATTCGGTTCTCCCCACCCTTGGAGCATCACCAGGGATGCAGGAGATTCGATTGTCCCTGCCCTTGGTGTCTGTGGTACATCTACAGCTGTCTGCTCCTCAAGCAGATGTATTGTATGATTTTTTTTGTCAGTGCTGGTTGATCATCGGACTCGATGATCTGGAAGGTCCCTTCCAACCTGGACAGTTCTATGATTCTGTGATCATCTGCCTGAAACCTTTCTCCTGCACAAAGCCCCTTGCAATGGGATGGCTGCAGCAAACAAGTCTGAAGTCTCATTAAGACTTTCTAGCATCAGCTTCCACGGAAGGTAAAAGATAGAGGGACAGGGTGTGCTTGGTTATGACCTGAGAGGACAGATGTCACCAGGGGCAGGAACCTGGAGAGGCAGAAGTTTCCATACCTTGTCAGAGACACGAGCTGATCAGCCCAGATGTCTACGGAGGTATCAGCTCAGCCTTTCTGTGAGTGACACCGTGTCATACAACTTGTCCAGCTCTGCAGAGCAAGGCTGGCACGTGAAAAAAGAGCTGAAACGCTGAGCCCCGTGGAGGAGAGGAGCTTCAGAGACAGAGACGAGCAGATTCCAGGCTTCCCAGGAGGAGCCACAAATCTTCTTGGCTCACTGAGAGCCAGAGTAAGGCGAGCAGGGGAGAAGGCAGCTGGGCTGGCTGGCTCAGCTCAAGTTGGACGTGGCCAGCACAAGTGGTGATGGGGCTTGTGTAGGGCAGGCTGTGCAGGGGAAGAGGTTTGAGCTCTTTCTTTCACATTTTATTACCTTCCAAGCCAGGCCGGATACCGGGCTCCTAAATTAAATGATACTGTGCTGACTTTTTGTGACACTGGAAATTCAGATCCTCTGCCTGGTGGGGTTTGTGTTTGGGCACTTTCAAGAGGAGACCCGGTCACAGCCCAACAACAATGTGCCAAACACGACTCAGTTTGTCACGTGGAGGTGGGCTGTGTGTCTCCTCCTTGCCCCAGCATGTCCCATCCCTCTCTCCTTGCAGAGTTCACGCGTGCTGAGTGTTTTGCCTCAAAGCCTTCCCTTCTTCTGCAGACCCGGGTTGGCAAAATGACCCTTCATGGGTCGCAGTCATTTCCATATAACTTCCAGATTCCTGCATCTGAAAACCCAAGCCATCCTTGGCCAAAAGTGGGTTGAAAAAAGTTATTTTTTTTCCTAGCCATTGCAGTATTTTAAACAGTTATAACTTCTCTGTCTCCCAGCACAGGAGGATACGTGTGCTGGGACACGCAGCAGGGACTAAGCTATGTGCAGCTGGCCTCCAAGAAAGGTTTGTTTGCTGTGGGACCTCCTTACTTCTCACCAGCAACCTACAGCCAGAGCTGTCCCTTGGCTTTATGGTGCCTTACAACCAGGTAGGGCAGGCTGGGAGACCAGAGAGGTGTGAGGGGTCCAAAAACAGGTGATGAGGAAGCAGGGAGCTGCTCTGATGAGATGATGATTACAACGAGCAGCTGGGTGGGTCTGTTTGGCCGATGGAGCTCATTGGGGTACCTGAGTCAATGGCTTTCTGGGAGCTCAGGCTGGAAAAGCAGAAAGTAAGTGAACTGAAAGGGAGTTGCTGGAGCAGTTGATGGTATGTTTGGAAGCTCCAACACTTGCATTTATGTACAAACCCCTGTTTGGGCAACACTGATAAATGCAAACCCTTTCCTCTCGTGGCTTATGCAATGAGTGCCCTGGAGCTTTGGCCAAAACGAAGAGCCTTTTCCCATGACTAGTCAAATTGCAGCTTCATCTGTAACCACCTGCCCTTTAATTTAAAGCTTCCTAAATCACTTCCCTCCTAATTACCCACTTTGCACCCAGCCTGTCAGAGTGTATGCAATCATTATTGTTTTGTTAACATTTGGATCACCTGGTGAAATGTAGGACACAACAGCTCTTCCAGCTCAGCAGCCTCCGGGTCATAAAGGTTCTTCAGTGTATTAACTTTTTTTTTTCAGCAAACTCTTGCAAAAAAAAATCCTCATTAAATATAAATGGATTTTCTTTTCACCCTGGAAGACATGAGGAATAGCATAATGAGTAGCAGTCAGCCCTGTCATATTGAAATGTATCCTGTCAGGTAACTAATTTGGGGTGAGATTACAGATCTGGTTGCTGAAGTGGTAATTTGGGTATACTTAGACTTTTGCACTTGTGTTTGACTTGGTGCCACGCAATATTTTGATTAAGAGATGAAAAAGTTCTGCGGGGAATTTGACAGGGTGGGTGCTGGAGGTGTTAGTGCAGGGGAGCAGGGGTTTCTCTCCGAGGATGCTGGCAGCTGGTGGAGCCCTGTGGGGACCAGACCCTGTCAAGCATCCTAGTTCTTTTGGGTGGGGGGAAGGTGAGGCTGGAGGGATGGGATTTATAATGGTCCAGCATAGTGACTTCCTTTTTATTTTTCTAACTTTTTTCCTGTTTTATATCAGATTACAATCCTAATTTCAATTCCATGGCTTTCTTTAAGTCTGACTCGGTTTCTCTATCCGTCCTTGTGCCCTATGCAGACATGACCAGTGTCCTTTTCTGTCCTGAACCCCCAGTTGGGTTGGCCTGGCCAGGTGAGGAAGTTCTTCTCTCCAAACCACCCTGGGGCTGCCCAGTCCTGGGAAAACCCCTGCCCCTGCATCTCTCATGGGCTGGGGGCCACACATTGGGCTGGCCAGTCCTGGGCAGCAGCATCCCAGTGTGGATGGGTGAGGGACAGAGCCCAGGCAACAATTAATTCCCAACTTAGGATGGAGCCAACAAAACCAAGTGGTTCAGGAACAGGAGACCTGCTGTCCCTGAGGCCTTTAAGTGTAGGTGGAATCCTCCCTTGAGCAACTCAGTCTTCATTCCAGTCTCCTGGGCTCTTGCAGCAGCATCTTTCTGCTTACTTCACCCTACCTTGAGATGGGTGTCTGGAGGTGGGGACCAAAGCAGGACAGAGAAGCAGTGATCTTGCCTTTTGTCACTTCCCGGGATCTGATGATGGGTGGATGGATGGAGATGCCACCACCCCACCAGAGGCTCTCCCTTGCTGCAGGAGCAAAACGTGCCCAGGGAGCAAACAGCATCCGAGGGCTGAGCTAGCAGGGAAGGGAGGAGAGGACTTCATGGGCCAAAGGATGCTCTTAGCAAAGCCAGGTGCATGTCTTGGCCTCAAGAGCCCTTTCTGGGACAGTGGGCACTGCATCGTGCCTGGTGGGGTTCACCGTCACCCCTAGCTGCTCCGGGCACACAGATGGCTTCACTGAACGATGGCACGTGCCACAGGGGCAAAGAGCAAAGCGTGGCATGTCATGGAGTTGCAGCAGTCCCAGGCTGCCCCGATGCAAGGCGTTGAGCCAGCTCTAAGCACTGAACCGGCCAGGCTGGGCTTGAAACAGGAGATGTCCCTACAGTCTGATAAAATTACGAGTGACCCAGAAAAACTGCCTCTCTTTCCATCAGCAGAAATGCCAGGGAGGGGAGCGGGGCACTTGATGAATTATGAAACACTTGGAAATGAAAGGCTGTGTAGACAAGTGCTGAATATTTCATTCCCTCTTGCTTGGCTCTTGCCTCCCAGGGGAAGTGGGTTGGGAGGAGTCCAAGGAAGGAGCACGTTATCCCAAGCCTAACACAGGGGCATCTTCCCAGTAATTCACACTCTTGCAGACGAGCTGGCCTGAGATCTGCGAGCAGGGCTGTGGAGTGAAGGACATAAGCCAGGCTGAAAGGGTTGCAAAACATGCCAAGAGGACGATGAAAGGACCTACATCTCACCATCTGGAGAGTTGGGCAGAGAGGAACCTAATGAAATTCAACAAGGGCAAGTGTAGGGTCCTGCACCCGGGGAGGAATGACCCCCCACACCGGTTCAGGTTAGGGGCTGACCTGCTGGAGAGCAGCTCTGCAGAGAGGGACCTGGTAGTCCTGGTGGACAACGAGTTGCCCATGAGCCAGCAACTTGCCCTTGTGGCCAAGAAGGCCAGTGGTCTCCTGGGGGGCATTAAAAAGGGCGAATCCAGAAGGTCTCAGGTTGATCAGCAGGTGGAGGGAGCTGAAGAACCTGGTCTGGTGGAAGGTGTCCCTGCCGAGGGCAGGGGGTGGGAATGGGTGGGCTTTAAGGTCCCTTCCAAGCCAAACCATTCTGTGATTCTATGAACATCCCACCACACAGTGCGGGGAGTTCTTGTCTCCCTCTCTGAAGTCACGTCTCGATAAATCAGTGCGCCAGTAAAGCCATGCCTTAGGGTTTGCAAGGAAGAAGCTTAGTCAGCAGCAGCTTTCCTGCTGGCCCCAGCCGACACAGCGCTGCAGACATATTCCTGGTGTACCGTCTAATATCCCCGCTGTCATCTGGGATCATGGCACTGGAGATGACACCCGAGGCAGACGGCGTAAGGCAGCTCTGCTTTCACTCTTTCAGGGCTTTTTCTGTGTCGGGAGTCACTTGTTGATTCATAGATGGCTCTTCTCAGGCTGGGAAGGTCCCTCTGGTGCAGAACACAAAGAACATAAAGCTGCAGCTCCCTGACAAGCCACAAGCTGGCAAATAAGTAATGACTTTTATTAGAGAGCGCCAGGGTTCTCCGCTCTATGTGGCATCTATTTGGACCTGTAATTTAAGAAATGCGGCTACTTTTGGTGCACATGGTGCTGCACTCCCTGGCAAGGGTCGCTAAGAGCAATTAGATGCCTTCATCATAGAATCATGGAATATTTTGGGTGGGAAGGGACCTTAAAGATCATCCATGGTGAGCCCCTGCCCTGGGCAGGGACACCTCCCACCAGACCAGGTTGTTCCAAGCCCCCTTAGTTAGTTCTCCCTTAGCAGAAGAGACTCAAGTCTTCTCTGAGCAGCCTCAAGACTCACATGCAGTGTCTTAAGTCTAAGTCCATCCAAGTAAGCCTTCCAGTATGAATCCTGTTCTCCAACCCTGGGCTAACTCAGCTGGGCTGGGACGTTCAACCCATCCTCTGTACAACCAGGCACATCCAAACTCTTCCAGGGATTCTCTGCCCCAGGATAACCCCTCCTGGGTGGGCGAGTGGTTTAGTTGGGACCAAGGATGTTGACCTGAGGCCTCCCCATGCCATGACCTTTGCTGCAATGTCCTGGTGCAGACGGGCGAGGGACAATGCCATGGTTCTTGTCTTGTTCAAGACCTAACTGCAGATATTCAGGATGGAAAAGGCCAGTTTGGGTTCCCCTGGGTGCATCCCAGACTGATGATTCCCAAGGTCGTCTTCTCTTCTTATCCCAACAGAGTTACCTTGAAAGGGCCTCTCTCCTGGCTCCTCCTTTGCCCACCATCTCCACAGAGCCATGGTCACTGGCTGCAGCTACCAGAGCACTTGGCCATGCTCTGATCCTGCATCTCACATCTACCTCCTCTTCAGGCAAATGGGATGGGAAAACATCCACACAAGTTCCGGCGACTTGGCCAGCAAAGCCCTTTCCCACTTAAAATGAACGGTGGTGGGTGCTCACCACAGCTCTCCTGACCTTTCTCTTCTTTGTTCCATAGGCTCATTGGCACTTTCCGCATGGTCCTGCAAAAGGTGGTGGAGGAAGGGCAGGTAGAGGTGACGGACACGCTCATAGACGACAATAATTCAGCCATTCAGGTAAGTCATGAGGAATAAGCAGCTTCTGCTGCCCTTCAGTCGTTGTCTCCTCAACATCTCTCCCGTGATGAGGGGCCCAAAACCAGACAGTATTATTGACATCGGGAAGTTGTATGTGTTTAATTTTCAGCCATTGATTTTCCTCTCTCCCCGCTATGTTACTGAAGGGTCTTAAAAACGTGGGGTTTTCTTCCTTTGGAGGGTACCACGGACTTTAATCAGGCAAATTCTCAGTCGGATAAACTAAGAGAGCAGCAGGAACCATTTTTTCTGACCTTGAAATTATTGTTGCACCCTGGGTCTGCAGCCCCTCCATTTTTTTCTCCCTCCTCAGGACTGTTTTCCTTGTACTTTTATTGGTTTAATTCCCTCTACCGCCAGAAAAGTCACCTCCTGTCTTCTCCTAATGAAACCATTCGTCTTTTCACTGCTAATTGCTTGTTGTTAGCGCAGAGGGCTGCATGCAACTGCGCTTTTCCTTTATGCTGAGTGTAGGAAGCAGCTTGTACAGGAATAAGAAAAGGGGAGGAAGGGGGGGGAAAGCTGAGATTTTATTTTTTAATGAAAACACCAGGGTTTTGATACCCGGGAAGATCAGAAGTAGCTGCATTTCCAAGCGTGTTATAAAAGTCAGTCTCCATGGGAAACAGCTCCCCTGAGATGCATTAACCAGATGGAAACGCAGGGAGTTACGGGGGAGCTGCTCTGCAGAGAGGGACCTTTCCCTGGGCATGGGGGGCTCTGGAGCCTTTCCCTGGGCATGGGGGGCTCTGGATGAGGGGTGCGGACCCAGAGCGGGTGCTATTTCTTATCCTGATTTTTCCCAGAGGGGTATAAAGAGTATGACTAGGGAAGTGATGGTCCCCCTGTACTGGGCACTGGTGAGGTCCCACCTCGAGTGCTGGGTCCAGTTTTGGGCTCCTCACTTCAAGAAAGACCTTGAGGGGCTGGAGCATGTCCAGAGAAGGGTAACGGAGCTTTTGAGGGGTCTGGAGAGAATCAGAAGAGGAAAAGTGAGGAAGAGCTCGTGGGTTGGGATAAAGATAGAGCAAAAGCTGCACACTCAAGCAAAGCAAACCAAGGAATTTGTTCCCTGCTCCCCATCACAGGCAGATGTTCAGCTTCCCCAGGAAAGCGGCGCTTCATCACGCATAAGAGTGAGTTGGGAAGACAAATGCCATCACTCCCAATGTCCCCTTCTTTTTCTTTCTTCTCCCCCAGCTTTGCACACTGAGCTTGATGCCCTGTGGCATGGAATGTCCCTGTGGTCAGTTGGGGTCAGCTGTCCCACCCATGTCCCCTCCCAACTCCTTGTGCCCCCCAGCCCATCACTGGTGGGGAGGGATGAGGAGCAGAGATGGCCTTGAGAGCTGAACCACCAGTCTTCTCACACCATATCTCATCCCAAATCCAAACCACAACGCTCCACCAGCTGCTGGCGAGGAAGTCAACCCCATCCCAGGTGAAACCATGACAGATCTGAAGCATGTCCAGCTCCGGCCATCACCCCCCAGCTCTGGATGAAGGCAGAGGCGCATCTTCACTGCCCTCATTTCTTGGAAAGCCCTTTCTGGGCGTACCAGCATCTTTCTGTAACCAAACGTGAAGGAAAGGTTGAAATCTGTTTTCTTTTTTCTGGGTTGGCTGAAAAACCTCACCGGCAGCTTCCAGCTGGCCCTAACAATGTTATTTACTTGTCTTAGCAAAGAGCCAGGAATTGTAAAGCCAGGAGGGATATTACGATTGTGTCTCCTACAAGAGAGGCTCAGGGATGTCTCAGAATTTATTATTATCTCAAGTGGTAGCAAAAAACCCCCCAAAACAACCAAATAAAAATACTTTTTAAATGTCCAGTGACAGAGCGATCCTCCAGCCCTTCCGTCAATCATCCCGCTCATTAATTTTCTTTACTGTTAAATCGAGAGTTTTTGTTTCCAGTGTGAATTTCTTTTGGTTTCAGCTTACACCTACTAATTTTGCTTCAAACAAGCAATGTTTTTATTCAGCCCAAACCAAGATCTGTCAGTTTATTACACCCTTAATTTTTCTTTCCTTTTAAAGGATTCTTAAACCTTTAAATACAGCTTAAAAAAAGAGATTTCAAAATCAAATCTTTCACAACAGCATCGAGGTGGTTAGAAAAATGTGAAAAACTGATGTTTCAACCTGGCTCTTTGTCTCTGCTCCGCATTTGCCTTTTTCAAACAATCCGAAACAGCTTGGTGAGGTCAGCACAGTGCGGCAGATCACTTTGATTGATTGACTCAAATTAGTATTTTGCCAAACAAAGAAGGAAATCAGTCAAAACCTTCCACGGAGCTCTGTTTCCAGCTGGGGTTTGAGTCACCCCTGTCGCTGTCGTTTGCTAAATGCACAGAGTCCTTCCAGGCCACCTCTTGTATTTTCCAACCTTTTCCACCATCCCTCTGAGAAGCTGTGGTTGGAGTAAGTCAAGATGCTCTACCTCCTCTTAAACATATAGCTGAAAAAAAAAAAAAAGGAAGATTTTCTAATAATTTCTCCTGCTCCGGTTTGTTAGTGTTTTCATTTTGTCCTTGTGACTAAAATCAATTGCCTGTGCATGGAACATAACTCACAATTTCTCCGTGGAAGCTGAGTGGAGGTGGAGAAGGGGTTTTTGCTTTTGCTTTGATGTTTGTGGCAGCTGCTTGCCTTTCAAAACAAGGTATGTTTTTAGGAGAGAGACTTGTTTTCTGGCTGCTTTGTCCAAAGCTGTGGTTTTAGAAGGGCTTTGGGCATCAGGGCAAAGGTAGTGCCAGCAGTTCCTCTGCAGCAAGATGAACTCTCACATATTTGATCATGGTTTAAATCCAAAGAAAGATATTTTTGGGGAAAAATGTCTGAGAGCTCCAAACCTGAATTTGCTGCAGCAGCTTGGTGCAATCCCGGGTGTGTGAGTGGGAATTGAGCACATAGAAGAGGGAGAGGATCTTGCTCTTACTTTGTTCATCCAGAAGAAGCTTTAGATCAATCTTGGACAGACCTAATGCCAGGTCCCTTCCCATAGAATCACAGAATGGTTGGGGTTGGAAGGGACCTTAAAGATCATCCAGTGCC
>JAHREE010149550.1:34426-49879 GCA_033628505.1 Tringa tobata | reverse complement strand
TTCTCCAGGCTGAACCCCCCCAACTCTCTCAGCCTGTCCTCCCAGCAGAGGGGCTCCAGCCCTCCCAGCATCTCCGGGGCCTCCTCTGGCCCCGCTCCAACAGCTCCATGTCCTTCTTATCTGGGGGGCTCCATAGCTGGACACAGACACAGTGGTCATGGCTAGGCTGGGAGACTCCCGTGCCAAACCAGGATCTATACAAAAGTTCCTGGGAATGCCCATCCCTTGCCAAACCCTGCCCTGCCAGGGGATGGGATAGGGCCAGGAAGGAGCAAGGGCCTCTGCATCCTTGGGGCTTGGCAGACCAGAACTTAACAGCAGGGGACAACCTGATGCACCATAGAGGAAAATCCACCGAGATGACTTAGCTTCATCTGCTCGTGGTGCCTCCACCTGCTCCAAGGATTTGTCTGCCGTTCAGGGCTTTTGGTGTCTCTCATATCTGATGTAGCTGGTCTGGGATGTACCAGCAATTCCAAGTGATCAGATTCCTCAGCAGGAGGGAGGCTGCAGCACCACGTCTGAGCAGAGTCAGACCACCTCCTGAAGCCAAAGACCCGCTCTCCAACTCTCTCATGCACTAGGAAAGAAGAGCCTTAACTGACTCCAGAGTCTCAGAGATCAAGAAGCTGATGCAACAGCTCTTCCCGCCTTTCAGATTTTGCAGGACCTTCCTTCCTGTGCTGCCCTTTGGGGCTGATTGTGTCTTCCTTGTGTGTTGCAGACCAGCATCTCCATAGAGATCAGGTACCAGGCTCTGGATGGGACGGTGGGCACGTGGAACGACAAGGAGTTCCTGGAGACACCCAGCGTCCACTCAGAAGGGGATGGCAGGTACCCTTTAGAGACAGACAGCCTCCTCTCCGGCCACCGACAGGGCTCGGACATCTCTCCAGGGAAATCCAACCAGCAGTCTGCAGAGAGAAGCTTCAGAAGGTAATGTGGTGCTCAGCACTCGGAGATGGGTGATGGCAGCAGGGATGGGGAGGGCTTGGCTTGTCATGAGAGGGCAGCATTGCTACCAGCTTTCTATTCATTTAAGAGTCCTTAGCATCACCCTTGTGTCTTTCTAAGCTCACGGGACCTGACACTGGATGAAAATAAGCCCAGTTTCCTGGGCTTCCTTATAAGCCCAGGATCCTTCCGTTTCTTGACACAAAGCTGCTGTAACCAGTTGCAAACTGAGCCTGGTGACTGGGATGGGTGGAGAGGGCTCAGGACTGAAGATGCTGCAGTTCCTCCTCGTCCTATGGCGAGGACCAGGTCCCTGATCAAGAGTCTCTCCCCAGCTTTCCTGGAGCGCCTTGAGGGACTGGGAGGGGGTCAAAGATCTCCCCGGAGCCTTCTCTTCTCCAGGCTGAACCCCCCCAACTCTCTAAGCCTGGCCTCATAGGAGGACAGTAGCTCTTGAACCCATCGGCCTCTTTCAGTTGGAAGAGTAGAGACATCAAAGTCCTGAATTTGCTAAAATTCTCATGGAAAGACATCAACTGGTGGAGGAGACCCTACGGGTGGGACAGGCAGAGGGTGCAGGCAGAGCTGGTTCCTCAGGTCACCCAGCGCTCTCCTGGCAGGAGGACAGCCCTTGCCCGAGGGCTACAGTCCCAGTCCCAAAGAGGGAGAGCCTCTGTGTTTCCAAATCCACCTGGGGCTGTGAATCCAAGCTCACCCCGAGGAATTGGCTGCTTTTCCAGCAGCATTTACATCCCGGGCGCCGCGGCAGCCCTGCATCCCCCATGCTGGCTTCGTGCCATCCGGCAGCGCTGGCTTTCTGTCTGGGTTTAGCACTTTATTGTGGCTGTATAAGGGCAGAATTTCTTTTTTTTTTTTTTCCCCAGCGTGCGAGACTGAGGGAAGATATCCCCAGTCGCCTGCATCGCGCCTAGGCAGTTAATTAACTGTGTGAATTGGGCTGAAACCTGTGAGTTTTCGAGCAAATTGGAAGTGCGGCTTCGTTTCCCGGTTCAGCAGCCCGTGATGGTGCTGAACAGGGAAGATGCCAGAAGATTTCCAAGGGGGATGTCAGGGTCTCGTACCAGACACAGCCTCGGGGGATGGGGGGGGGGCTGTCAGTCTGTCTGTCCACCCCGTATTTCAGGAAATCACCATCCTGCCTGCCCCACATGAACACTGGAGCGTGATGTGAGGGTGGCTTTTCTCTCACTGGGGATGTAATTAACGCCGTGTGGCTGATGCATCACCTGATGATGAGTTGAGGCTCTGGGTTGGGTCTCTGGGGGCTGTAGAGTAGGTCTAAGATGAGAAGCTCCTCCGGAGGGGGAGGACAGACACATTTGGCCGGTGAGATCCCACCCAGGTCTGCTGAGCATCCCTGCCGGGGGGCATGGAGCTGCGTGGTGGCTGAGCAGAAGGGCTTTTTGAGGTTGGTTTGTACGTAGTTGGTGAAAAATCCTTCCTGTGGGAGAGATGAAGACAACAATTTGTAGAGGCAGCGGGGCTGTTGTGGAGGTTAAATACCCCCGTGGCACCCACAGGCGGGTACCCTGGCACCCATCCTTGCTGTGTGCTTTCCCCGCGGGTCAGCAGCTCTCAGCGGGTGGGAGAGCGGTTCCTGGTGGTCACAGTTTGGTGAAAGTCCCTTCATATTTGGCTTCGGTTGCTCCTTCAAGTCCATAATGCACTTGAAAAAAATAAAAATAATATCCCTTTGTGCATAGGGCTTACGCTGAGCGAGGCCATCGGGACCAGCGCTGCCCAGAGAACCATCGTAGCCCCTTCCCCTTGCTTGCCAGCCCCGGCTCACAGGAGCCAGGGTGGGCAGCCCTGAGCTGTAGGGAAGGTGGCACACAACTGCTTTAAAGGAGGAGCATCCCTTGGCAGACATGCCAAAAAAAAACCAAGGGATGCTTGTCCCACCATCCCAAACTTATATTTCCTTGTGGGCATTTGCACCAAAACTGGTTTTACCTGCTGCTTTTGTCCTGGGGAGCTTCCCCCCATCCTCTGGTCTGGTCCCACAGCAGGTGAATTTGAGCACAGGCTTGGCTGTGTCTTGCTGCCCTGCCCTCACCTCTGCCAACCCCATGGGCTGTGGTCATGAATGTCACCACCACCTACTGTTACGATCCCCCAGGAGGGAAAGGGCTGATGTTTTCCATGTCACACCCCCACAGCAGGATGGAAGAGGATGAGATGTATTACCACAGTGAAGATGAACTTCTGGGAGAGGGGGATACCCTTAGCCAGGCATCCCTCAACACGAGGTAGGGAGCCGGTCAGCACCCACTGGTGCTGGTGGCAGTGGGGTTTGCAGTGCTGTGTTGCTCCTGCCGTGTCCCCGGGGATGTCCCACAGGCATTGACCCTGGATTCCCATCTCTTGGCTGCAGGAGAGCTGGTGAGGAGAAGCGATGGAGCGGCTGGAAAAGCATCCTTGGAAAGGATGCTCAAGAGGGGTGGTGGGACGGAGAAAGGGCCTTTGGGTTAGAGTGCAGCTGGGGAAATGCCTCGCCTTGGAGGTCCCCTTCCTTTTCCAGGTCCCACCACACATTGGGGACAGCTGTCCCCAGACCCAGAGATCAGCTGTGTCCAGTGCATGGGGAAGAGCTCCCGTTGATGTGCATGAGGATCTGATTCCTGTTTGCAGTGGCTTTTCTTGCAGTGTGATGCTGTCAGTTGTCCCCCACCATGTACCAGGAAGAGTCTGGGGAGGAGCTGCAAAAATGAGAAGTTCAGGTAAAAACCCAGCAGAGAGAGGGTAAAAACCCAGCTGAGAGCAGCTCAGCCAAAGGAAGGAGCATTCTGGGGGGGTCTCCTCAACTCATGTGGGTCCAGTGATGGCAGAAAGCACATGAGGGTCGTTGTTCCTACACACAGCTTTTCTGGGGAACTTGTTTCTTGTAGTAGCTCTCCATGCAGCCTGTCACTGAGTGCCTCAAGTTTATAGCATCATAGAATCATGGAATTGTCCAGGTTGGAAGGGACCTTTCAGATCATGGAGTCCAACCATCAACCCACCACTGCCAAACCCACCACTGACCCATGTCCCTCAGCACCACCTCTTCCCTCCTTTTAAATCCCTCCAGGGATGGCGGCTCGACCACTGCCCTGGGCAGCCTCTTCCAAGGCTTGCAACCCTTTCAGTGAAGAAATTTTTCCTAATATCCATCCTAAACCTTCCCTGGTGCAACTTGATGTCCTTTCCTCTTGTCTCATCGCTGGTTCCTTGGGAGAAGAGACCAACCCCCACCTCTTTACAACCTCCTTTCAAGTGATTGTAGAGAGCAAAGCTTGTAGAGAGCAAGCTTCCCACCATTGTGGGAATTTGTGGCCACATCTGAACTGGTAAACACCTCTGTCAAGTCTCATTAATCAGACATTGCCAGGCCAAGCACCTGAAGTGCCCATAACATTGATAAATCATTGGGACAGTTTCTGAGAAGGTTTGGGCTACCTGCCAGCATGACCCAAGCCATCCCCCGGCAGGGTCAGGAGGTACAGCAGGCACAGGACAGTCCCAAAGGGCAGATCGGAGTTGCCCATCCGAATCCTTTCTTTGGATGGGAGGCATCAACATGGGTTTGGCTCCAAAGGCAGGGAGCGTTCCCTTGAACTTTTAATTTCTGTAGTGTAGAGGTACGTGGCTGTAGCACGTGTCCAGTGAGCAGGATGCTCCAGAAGCATGTCTGTTCCTGCTGTGGATGCATTTGGAATGTCTGGGTGCCTGGAGATGGAGGGGCAGTCGAGGTGCTCTGACAAGGCTGCTGGATGCCTGGGAGTCCCCCAAAAGCCACTTGGGCCAAGCCCAGAGGTGGGAGCCATCAGGCCATGCATTGGATGGGGCAATGCCTTCAGCTTCCCGTGGGTACCGCTGCTCGGTGCCACGCCAACCTTTGGACCTGGTCAAACCAAGGAAGCCAAGTTCAAAGCCAAGTCCCTCCCCTACCTTGCCCCTGAGGGCTGGGCCGGGTTCAGGGTGATCTGCTCATCGTTTTGGCACAGGACAGCCAAAAATCAGATTTCTGCAAGGCAGCAGTGAGACATGCCATGGGGATAAGGAGAGAGACTGGGAGGGGGTTCAGCTCCCGTCCCTGGAGATGCTTAGGTACAAGCTGGATGCACATGGATGACGAAGGGTTTGGGGTGACCTGATCCCCCTTGGGGAGGAAGTTGGAGTTGAAATCTTCTTGGCAGCCCCTTTGCCTGTGATTCTGTGTGTCTCCACAGTCTGTTTCCAGCCTCTGCATCCCCCTGGGGGGGGGGGGGCTCTGAATCCGAATGAAGGCAGTGGAAAGATCTCCCTGGATTTCCACCAGCTTTCTATCAGTGTCATCTCCCTCACAAAGCTGTTTACCTCCTCCCCTGGCTCATCAGGGACATTATTTTGTTATTCAGCTGATTCCCTTTCCTGGGGGGATGCAGAAGGGAGGGGGGGAAGCAAACAGACCTTGAAATGGGAAAAGCAGCAGCAAGAAGGAATGTATAAATAGCGCTGGGCTCGCCGAGCTCTCCTCAGCCTTTCACTTGCAGCCTAATAGAGGTGTTGAGTCCCCCCCCCCCGAGGGTGTTGTGCAGGTTGTTGGCAGGATGAGGCTTGAATTTGCAAGCTGTGGTGTTTGCTTGTGTTATGTTGGCCTCGTGCCCCCATCAGGGAGCTGGTGGGCTTCGGGATAGCTAAAGCCTGGCTTGATGCCCACCGCTCACATAGAGTGCTGCAATCAGCCAGGATGGGCTGAGGGCAAGGCTTTCCAAGGGAAAAAACAGCTGGTAATTCATCTTACCTCCTTCCAGCAGACACAGCACTGACCCAAAACAGGGTTGTTTTCCAGCCAAAGCAGCTTTTCTCTTTGAGCAAATTCACCCCAAGCAGAAGGGAGGAAGGGAAGAAGGAGGTTGGGGTGGAGGGGACCAGTTCCCTGAAGCTCAGCCAGCCAAATAGCCACAGAAAACCAGTCTGGGTCATGCATGGACCCTTCGGGCGCAGCTGGGGGTGGCATGGATTAGGTTAAGCTTGGATGGATCCACCCGCTGTTGGGTGGTTGTGGGTTCTCATGCATGGAGTGGTTTGCTGTGATGGTACGTTCTGAAGTTCTTCCTGTACTTCAAGATGCTAAAGCAATGGAAGAGATCTCCATCTTCATATCACTGTGGGTTTTTTTTTTTTCCTCTCTCTCTGTAAATGCCCCAGCCTTGGAGACGATGCAGAAGAAGAGCAGCACACTAGGTAAATACCCACACCAGCCCTGCTCAGATGGTGGTCCTGAAAGCCAGCCCCTGCAGTGCTGAGGCATGTTCAAAGTCTTGCTCTCCAGAGATCACTTCCAGCCTTAAAAAGCCAAAACTTGGAGGCTCAGATCTGTTACGTCAAGATTTATGTTTCACCAGGGTTCATGGGCTAGGAGCCTGCTCACCCTGCCCAGCATCCATATGATGAAGCAAACCAGGGCACCAGGGATGGCACTTTCCCATCTGCCAGGTCATTAGGATGGTCCCTGGCATGGCTTTGGCTCAGTGTACGTCTGGGATGTCACGGGGACTATGTATGATAGACCAGGGACCACCTCCAACAGTCTGTGGAGAGAAGGGACTTTACCTGTACAGACACAAGCTGTGTCATGGTCAGAGAACGAGCCTTGGTCCATTTATTTACCAATATAGACGTACCCTTAGATTCCCTCTGTGGCTGGAAAGAGAGATGGGCACTTCCAGAGAAGGTTCAGAGAGAGCAGAGATCCCACCAGCCTGCCAAAATTTGGGTGGGGAAGGGCCGTGCACGTCATGGCTCCTGACCACCCTGAAACTGAGACCCCAGGAAGCACCACCTGATAGCTGCTGACCTTGAAATATTCATGGCCAGAACAGAGCTCCACAGCCGAAAGCAATCTGGTCACGGTGAATTATTGATGGTGCCTTTTCTTGTGCGTGCCCAACGGATCCAAGGCACGTCCGACTGGGTTCAACCCTCCGCCTGCCACTAATTAGCCCCTGGATCACTTGCTCCAAAGCTGGGGTCATTGCCAAGCACTGGAGTTGAACTTGGTGATGAAAATACCCATGGCAGGAAGGTGGCAGAGGGAGGACTCCCTTCTTCTGTCAGGCTTGGGCACTTTGATGGTCATCCTGGGCTGATCAATGGTGCAAACACGTTTGCTTGGCACTATTGCTGTTCATGGTGACTTTCCAGAGTTGCTGTGTCTAGGAGAGGTAGAAATGAGGTAGTACAGTGAGGTGCATCCCAGCACCATCCTGCATGGCCTTAGGAAGGCTCTTGCCATCATTCCAATCTTCCCAGGTTGCCCCTATAGTCAAAGGAAGGAGGAATCTCGCAAGGGATGTTTGCCCACGTAGGATCTGACTCAGCCTTTGGATGTGTCTGTCTCCATCCTTGGATCTTGTGGAAGACTGGCATGGGCAGTTCATAACCTCCATGTCCAAGTAGATAAGGAGGGTCCGAAATTACTAATTGAAGTGTGGCATTTGGGTGCACATCTTAGGGATGTCACGCACCTGACCATTGCCTCCATCAGTATAACCAGGCAAGCCCAAGGTCCTTTTTGTCCTGACCAAAGTGATCTCTCAAAGAGATCTCCCCTTTCAGGTTTCCCCCATCTTTTTTGCAACCCTTCCAATGTGCCATTCAATTAATGGGGAAAAAAAATGAATCCTGAGGACCCAGAAAAGCAGGGAAAGGGCTAGGAAAAGGTGTTCAAAGCAATGGACCAGGTGGTATGGTGAGTCCTGAGGCAGAGCCTGGAAGCTCTTAGTACATAGATTGACCCCAAACTGTTCCAGTGTAGCAGATCTTCCCCATCTAGCAGCAGCGATGGATGGTGCTAGCTGTCCCAGGGTGGTGATGACTCTTGTGTCCCGTGCTAGAAGTCCAGCTCCTGTCACCAGCTGGGGACAGTGTGAGCTGAGCACCCCAGACTGGGTGCACACAGCTGAAATTACCTCCCCATCAGCTGTCTTGGAGCACCCTGTGGTGAGGAGCTGTGGCTTGGACACACCACCCCTCCTGGGAAGGGATGTCCTGGCACTCACCAGGTTCCCTCATTGCTGGTGGGATGCTTCAATAAGCCTGACACTGTGTTTTTTTCTCTCTTTCCCTTTGGTGCCTCACTCAGGATTAAGTTTAACGATGGATACAAGTCAGTAGCAAGGTACCAGAATGTCATGACTGGTGGGATCTTGGCTTTTTTTGCAAGGTGGTGGTTGCTCTCATCCCAGCCCTTCCCAATCACCCCACAACCCATGAATATGTAACTGTCCAGGCATAAATACACCAAAGATTTGGGGTACAGACCGATCTGGTTTGAGCTCCAAATCATCCTTAATTCAAATGAATTCCCAAATCTTGAGCCAGGAGAACAGAGTATGTGATGAAGCCAACACTTCATGTGCCAGCATCACAGCACTGCACGTGCAGGACAGCACGCATCAGTGCTCTGAAGCTGGGGTTGAAGTTTGCAAGGGAGGAAGGGCTGGACAGTAGCACATGGGAGGAAGAGCCCTGTGCTCCGGGAACTTTCTGTGGGACCCAGCCCCACCTGCAGAACTCCTGCATGCCGCATTGCAAAGGAGAGGCAGGTTTTGTGGTCCCTCTACAGCCAAATCCCACGTAATATGATGATGGTCACTCTGTTTGTAGTGCTGGTGGTCTCCCAAAGGCACCATGAATAAGAAAAGATCCGTATAAGTTAAATTATCTGGCACGGGTGAGTCTAGGACAATGGTCCCAGCCCATCCCTGTAAGTCTGTTCTTCATTGCTGCTGCTCAATGTCCGGGGGGAGGTGGTGAGGATGCAGAAGAAACCTGCAGAAGGCCCTGGCGTGCCACTGGCAAGCAGGACCTGGGCGGTGGCAAAGAGCTGTGGGACAATGTGTGCTCGGTACCTCGCCACAGAGTGGGACCTCCCAGGGTCCCATCCCTCCCAGGGTGGGACCTTGCTGTCTGGTGTGCATCAAATGAACCTTCCCAGCATCAGCCCAGGAGGATCCTCTCCGGGGGTGGTGGCAGCCGTTAGCCCCAGCCCCTATCCTGGCCAGCTCCTGTGGGCCGTGGGGGGGGGTATGTCTGTTTGGGTGGGTTTGTTTCTCCCTCACGTTCATCCAGCTGGCTGTGTCTCTTCCAAACAGTGAAGACCCTGAAGATCCCAGGTACTGGGCATGGAAGCCCCGTTTCGCTCAGGCCCTTTGGGCGTGCTGTGTGCATGCATGTGGTGTGTGTGTTGGTGTACCGATCCCTGCATGGCGTGTGGACCCAGGGAAGGGTCCTAATTGCTTCCTGCCCTCTTCTTAATGGGGGGCAGAGCTTTCTTGTATTCACCCCATCCTCTCCTCCCCAAAAGGCTTCTTTGTGTTTGGTCTGTTCTCTCCTATGCCCAGCAAGGACATGTTTCCTTCTACTCAGGGGCTTCGAGGAAGATATTTGTCTACTTAGCCATCCATCCATCCATCCATCCATCCATTCCAATGCAGTTCTCACCAATCTGTCCATCTGCCCATCAGTCCATCTCAATACAATCCCATCCATCCATCTCATTGCATTTCTTTCCGTCCATCACTGCAGTTCTCACCATCCATCCCTCCATCCATCAATCCATCCATCCATCTTCCCATCCATCCTACCATGATACCATCTGTCCCTCCATCCCAAAGCAACGCTCTTTTTCTGTTGGTTGTTCTCTCTTTTTCATGCACTCTTTTTTCTCCCTGCTCGTTCCAGCCACCACCATTCCTGATGCTGTCTCTGTACCCAGTTCCCTGGATGCCAGTGGGTTAGGAAGCCCCGTTGCGGAACGCTCTCCCCCTGAGATGCTTGGGAATTGGCTTTGGTTGATGGTTTGGTGCATGCTGCTGAGGGGGGTTTGGAGGGGAGAAGGTGGGCAGGGGTCTTCCTCACCGCAGCAGGATGAATCACGTCTGAACAACTACTCTTTGTGATTGCAGAGCTAAGGCTAAGGGGAAAGAGAAAAGACACCTCGTGTTGCCATTCAGGTACCCTGACTCCCTCCATCCCTGCCTGTGCCCAGGCTCACTCTCCAGCTCCAACTTCCATCCCTTGGCAGCAGTGCTGCTGCCTTCCCCCAAAACGGCTGCAGGACAGGACCACAAGGTCCTCTGTGCCAGAGAGAGCGTTCGAGTTGCTTGAAGGCATAAAATGAGAGCTCTCCAGTGGTGCCACTAATGGGAAATCTGTGCCCTTTTCAGACCCCCGAAGACCCAAACTGGCTGTCTGGTCACAGAGGCACCTTTTGCAGTGGGGGTTGGCATGGAAGGGACAAGGAGGGGAGGGATAAAGAGTAATGTGGCATTAGCTGCTCCTTAAGGCCCTTGGAGAGGGACCTCTGGGTGTCTCACGTAGTGCAATCACCTCATTCATCCAGGCAATAATGATCCGAGTGCCCAGGACCATGAGGTGCTGCATCCAGGAGAGCAGAGAGATGCAGGAGGAGGGGGGACACTTGGAGCACGAGGGCAGCCACAGCTCTGTCTGTGTCCTTGTGTCCCTCCTCCAGGCCACGTTGACAGCAGGGAAACGAACAGGGAAGGAATACAGGCTCAGGCATCCACCCGAGGATGCCGGTCCCCATCCCAGCATCACCCAGCAGCAGCGAGTGGCTCAGGGAGATGCAGGTGCTGGTCCCTACAGGGATGTTGAGGAGCTTCTGCGTTCAGACCCAGCCAGACCAGCCGTGCTCGGGGCGATGGTGGTGATTTGCAGGGAGCCAGGACCACATCCACCAGCTGCAGGAGAAAGTGTGGAGCGATTTAAACCCCTGGGCAGGGGCACCAGGGCAGCTTTTACAATGCAGATGAACCCACCGAGCTGCTGGCATGGTGTTTGGTGGCTCCTGTGAGGAGCTTGGTTTTTGAGGGAAGGATTTCTGCTGGTTTGCTCGGAGAGCAAGTGTCGGAGCGGGGAGAGAGCAGGGCTGATCGTGTCAGAAAGCAGCTTCTGGAGGGGTTTCCTTGGCTGTTTTCCAGCCCAGGCTCTCTCCAAGCTGATCCCTGCCCGTGCTGGGCTGGACGGGAGGACCCTGCTCTTCCCACACTCCCACCCAGGGCAGGGTCTGACCCACTGGAGCTGGTCTTGTGGGCTCCACCACTCGGAAATCCCATCCAGCAACACATCACACAAAAACGTTGGGGTTTTTTTTTCTGGGTGGTTTCCCAGCAGCTCAGCGCAGAGGGAGCTGGAGCTTCAGGCTCTGAAGCCACCCTCCTGCCCCACGTCCCCAGCACAGACATATGGCCATGGGTTGAAGTGGAGTAACGAGCTGTAATTAATAACCAGCCCTCCTAATCACTCTCTAGAGCCGGTTAATTGCTTTCTCCTCCCCACTTTGCTGATGCACATTGAGGGAGATTAGCCAGGGAAGAAAGAGTGACTGGGGAGGAAAACAGGGAGGCAGGACCCAAATAGAGAAGTGTGGGAGCCACCAGAGAAGGAAAACAGCTTTGAAAAACCAGAAAGCAGGGATGGAGAAGAAGTTTGCACAGCAAAAGAGGGAGGTGAGGAGTTGGTGCTGTCTGCATGGTGTCAGGGCAGGAGGAGGCAGAGTCAGCCTGGGCAGGCATGAGGACCCCCCTTATCCAGCCCATCTCCTCCAGCTGAGCCCTTTCTGGAGGGAGGACACAAATCCAGCTTTGTGGGAGGGTAAGGAGGACCACTCCCTTCTACCAAAAAGGAGAAGAAGCCTTGTCTCCTGCCCTGGCAGCATCCCTAGTCTGTGCACACACAGCTGTACCTGCTTTGCTGGCCCCGTGCACACATCCAGTGAATGCCCATCACCTCCAGCTCCTCACACAGGGGGCTGTGGTTCCCCTGAGCCCCTCTAGCCTGGCAGAGGGTCATGCAGAGATGTTATCCACCTAAATTACAGATGCAGGCAGGACAGGGATGTTTGGGGTCAGCCCTGCTGACCTGAGGAAGGTTGCCCATGACCACAGCCTGGGGATGGGATGCTTGGAGCTCTCCTGAGGAGCAGGGAAGCTCCAAGGGAAAAGAAGCTTCTTCTGATGTTATGGTCTGGTTTGAAGCACACTGAAGCTTGTTTGCCTTTTGTTCCCTTGATGCGCGGCCACCGGCTCCAGCAAAGGCAAAGAGAAGATGAAGGAGCACAAGTAGGTTGGATCTCCTTCTCCTGCTTCTCGCTTCTAGCTTTCCTTCCTAGCTCATGTTCTGGCTGATCCCACACGTGGTGTCCTCTCCCTTTCTCTAAATCTGAGTTTGGCAGCTCTGGAGGAGCTTAGGTCTCTTGGATGCATGGTCTGAGGTCTCGGAGCCTGCAGGGAATATTTATCTACAGCAAAAGCCAAGACAGGCTTGGAGTGCTCCCTAGACAGCCTGGCCAGGGCTCAGGGCAGGGGAGGGTCTGGGCACAGGTCATCAGCATGGGGCTGGGCAAATGGGACTTAGCACCAGCTTCACACCTCTTGTGCTCATGGGTCATCCATGTAGATGAGTCTCTTCAGATCCTGCCTTCCTTTTATCCCCAGATGCTTGCACTGATACCAGACCAGAGTGTCCCAGCTCTCTGGCTGAGCAGATCTGCTGAAATTTAAGCTTGAGTCTCTTGCAAGCACAGGCTCATCTCCTGTTCTCCAGATGATGATCTCTGCAGGGCACTTCCCAATCAGGGAGGCCTCTTCTGGCTTGTATTTATCCCCAGCTGCATCTGAAGGACCAGTTTATGGCAGTATCTTACTGATGGACCCTCCTGATGAGCAGTGTAAAGCAAGGAGGTGGAGATGAGGTGGGGAAAGGAGGGAAATGCCTTCAAGCAGTCAGCAAGGAGAGGGCAGACTCTAGAAAAAGTGGGAAGAGATCTCCCTGCACCAAACAGCCTGGTCCTTGCTGGCTCCCCTCCCCAGTTTGGCTGTGCTGGGAAGAGGCAGGCTGGGTCTGAGGGTTGGGGGTCTGGCTGGAGGGGGTGACCCTTTGGGCCTGGCAGTGGGGTCTGTCCCCAGTACAGGTGGGAGAACTGGAAGTCTCGTTAGCTCAAGAACGATGGAGGCAGCACCCACCTGGGGGGCATAATTCCTGCAAAGAAACGAGCCGTGGAAGCTCTGTTCCCTGCTCCCAACTCCCCAGTAAAAAGCAATGATTAAAATGTCCTTATTTGGCCATGAATAATTAACCAGTAACCTGCAACCTTATCTTTAACTAGAAGGTGGCCAGGAATGAGACTGCTTCTGCTGCCTTGCCCGTGCCTCAAAATCTGCCTGTCCCTCTCTGCTCCCCTCCTGGAGAACCACTCGGGAGAAACCCTAAAGGACAAAGCCAAGTGCTTCTGGGAGGATTTGTGCTCCACCATCAACTGCAGATAATTCATCTGCTCAAGCCCATATTAGACACTGGAAAATCCAAGGGGGGGAGCACTGTGGGAGGATGGGTGGTTACTCTGGTGTCTAATGCAGGTTGAAGCTTGCTTTGAGGCTTGTTCCTTCTTGGGAACAGCGTGTGGGCGTTCGGTTCTTCGCCCTCACGCTTGCAAGACCCCAAGTCTTGACCCTGCTGCCCATCTGGGTTGCAATGGTCGCTGGTTTGGAGGCGAGGGGGCAGCAGCGTCCTCTCCGGCGTCTCAGTTCTTCGGGAAACCAGGCTAAACCCAGGCTTAGGCAAAGTGGGGGGGCTCCTGGTGCCACTGCCCAGCCTGTGTCGGCATCTCAGGTTCACGGCTCCTCATGTAATATTCATCCAGGGACGGTGTCAGCTCTCCGCCAGCGCCAGCTTCCCAGCCGTGCCGTCGGATGCCCGGCGGGAGCAGCGCAGGGGTTGGCACCACCTTTGTTTAACACTGCAAAGACCTTGCTGTGTTAAAGAGGAGAGGAGCTGGGCTGGGGTCCCCATCTCTGCTGGGTCCCCACCTGCACGTGGGGCACCGGGATGGCCACCCCACGCTAGATGTGCCACTGGCCAACTCTCCTGTTTCAGCTGAGCTTCTTCCAGCATCTCCTCCTGGGGGATACCAAGTCCTGGATGGCCGGCGGGTGAAGGTAGTACCCCCAAGGGATGGGAAGGGAAGGGGGGGTTGTATGGGATGTGTTGGTCCTCTTCTGGCTTGGAAAAGGTGACAGATGGGGCTTGGGAAGGGGCTAGGTGTCGAGGGTGAGCCACTGGCATCTGCCTCTGAGCATCTGGGATGGTTCCTTCCTCATCCTTCACTTGCTTCTTCCCTTCTCCTCAGCACATATCAAGTATGCTGAAACCAAGACACCACCAAAAATTGACTTTCCTTCTTTTTTTTTCCTTTTTTTCCCCCCCTTCTTTTTCCCTTCTTTTTTTTCCCCTTCTTTTTTTTAATTTTTTTTTCTTTTTGTCTCTCCAAACTCCGCTGTTCCCTAGATATTTACCTCCCTGGGTCTCCAGTCCACTGCAATAATACCAGTAAGGGCAGTGGTGAAAGAAGGAGGCAGTACCAGACGTGGTAACCGGGGCTGGGAAGAGCAGCAGGGAGATGTGGCCGGGGTGTGGGCATGGGGACAGCCCCTCAAGTTTTATGCCACTGAGGGACCTTGTGCCCTCTGGACTCTGCCCCCCGAACCAGCTCCAGCTGAGGCTCATCCCGTGGAAGCTAGAGACTGTTGGGCTGTTTTCCATTTCTGGGACCTTTTCTGCAGTAAATCTGCCTTTGGGGACACGCAAGAGGCTCCCAAGTGCATCCCTCTGGAAGGAGCTGGGTTGGGCTGGTGCTGCTGGGACAGGTCTTGGTGCGTGTACCTCGGACCAGGTGCTTAATCCCAGTCTTGGCCCCAAAACAGCTTCATGTTTTTATTGATTGGGACATCAGATGCTGTGATACCCAGGAGCCAGTGTCGTCACTGCCCATGTGAGGACCTTGTTATTTTGGGTCCTGATCCCAAAGTGTCCTCTAGTGTCCCCAAAGAGCCTGCCGGTGTCTTCCCCAAAGAGTCCTACTGGCTCCATCACTGGTTGCTCTTCTGCTTTGATTTACTTCCCAAGGAACTTCAGAAATTCCCGGCACAGATACAGTGATTTTAGTGCTAACCATCTACAAGCCAATTGCCCACCTGCCAACTCTGGGGCTGGTGGGACTTTTTTTTTTCCCTCCATTTTAACTAAATTGGAAAGAAGGGAATGTAATGTAACAGGCCCTGGAGGTGTGCTGTCTTCTGGAGGGGCTGGGTTTCCCACACTCAGCGCTGGAGAGTGGTCTCAGAGCAGAGTTTCACAGCCTGAGCTGTTACTACAGCATTTGCTCATGAAAAAAAAAAAAAAAGAGTTTGCAAATACCTTAAAAGTGTTACTTTCCCCGTAGCACCTTGATGCAAATGTTCCCTGGCAGGACTGCAGATACGGAAACCCAGCCCTCATCTTTCTTCCTTCTGTCCATCGAGAAACTGCCCTTTTGCTGAGGAACCCTTGAATTAATCACAGCTCCCAGAGACTGCCTCGAGGCCTGAGCATTGCTTTAGTCCCAATTAAACCTCAGCTGTAAATAATTCCTGTATCTTATGCTGGCCTTCT